>JAURVB010013473.1:0-15326 GCA_033002965.1 Piper betle | reverse complement strand
CAAAACCGGTCGTGGTTGAACCCGTGGTCCATATAAGGTACGTGAGGCCCAGAGGAGGAGCCTTCTCTTTGTCTGCTGGTTTGTGCAAGTGTTGGGTAGCAAATAGGAGCTGGTGCCTTGCCTTTCCCAGGCTGCTCCTGTTATTGCTTCGGAGGCTGACGACACTCCTTCTGTATATGTCCCATCCTTCTAAAGTTGCAGCACCCACAGGGCTCCCTGCATATCCCTGAATGCATCTTGTTGCAATTTTGACATCATCTCATCGAGATATCCTCAAACTTCTTTTTAAGGTTCCCCTCTATGTTCCCTCGATAGTTCTGCTGCTGGTGTCCTCTGACCTATTTTGGTTACTAGTAGGGTTGGCATTTTTGTGCTGTAAAGTAACCTTCCCTTGCTCTTGTGTAGAGTCATACTTGAACACGAATTCCTGAGTAGTAGCTGAGTGGATCACCTCGCTTATCATACTGCTTGGCACTGTAGCAATCTTACCTCTCAATTTTGGCTTCAATTCCCAAAAGAATTTGTCAACTCTAGCCTTGTCAGTTGCTAGAATCACTGGTGCAAAATGCTCTAGCTGTAAGAATTTCTTGGCATATTCCCGGATTGAATCCTCCCCCGGAACCAAATTGGCGAACTCTAGTGCTTTCTTCTAGACAATGGGCTCTGGAAAATGTTGTCCATTGAAAGTTGCCACAAATTCCGCCCATGTGATGGAAGAGATCTCACGTCGATGGAATGTGGCTTTTTCCATGGATTTCCACGAGTAAGATGCTTCCTCCTGACGCATGCATGTTGCCAACCTCACTTGATAGAAATGGGGCATAGATAGAGCCCTAAAAGCTTTTTCGGTAATTTATATCCAGCTCTCTGCCTGCATTGGATCGATCCCTCCAATAAATACCTCAGCTCCATTCTTCCAGAACTTTTGCACAGTGTAACGGTCACTATCATCAACAGTTGGCGATAACACCTGTTGGACTACCTGTGGCACTGGGTTTGTAAGCTTGTTAAGTGTTTAAAATATATAATATTTGCCCATGTTTTTAATATGATTTTGTACATCTTGGGTATAAACATTATTAATGTAACGACCCGGCCATTTGTCACAACATTGTGGGCCTAGCTGGCCAGGTGTTACTCACAATTAAGCAAATATGTCTATCATTTTCTTTTTAACAAAAACATATATAAAGATCCCAGTCTTAGACCATTTCCCAGTAGCCACACTTATTTCTCAAATAAATAAAAAGGGAGTCCTCATATTTATTTTGCTCCATGCCCTGGTTGTCAATCACCTAATTTCGTATCTGCACACCTGACATGTGACTTCGTCTTACTATGACCCGTGAACCCTAATACAGTAATGGGAGGTCGCTCTGGGACGGAGATGAGGGATGAAATACTCCCTCCTCCTACATATATATACACTTCAACCATTCCCTCAATTAAATTCTCATACCCCATCATCCATTGGTATTTCCTAAGTTCAACGAGCCCCTTCATTAAATTCTCACACCCCATCATCCATTGGTATTTCCTAGGTTCAACGACCCCTTCATTAAATTCTCACACCCCATCATCCATTCATTAATAGGTATTTTCTAGATGACCTTAAGTCGAACCATGACCGGTCGACTTGATAACCAACCATATCGGTTCATCTATATTTATTTCATAATATTTAGGTTTGAGTCTTGTAATAAAAATCATGATTTTTACAATCTCCCCAACTTAGAAATATTTCGTCCCCGATATATTATAACAGCAAGATGATAAGCATGATGAGTTATATCTTTGGGATCTCGGGCTGCTCCTGTTGGTGCTTCAGGGGCTGACGACACTCATTTTGCATATGTCCCATCTTTCAGCAATTGTAGCACCGACGGGACTCACTGCATAACCCTGAATGCATCTTGTTGCAATTTTTACATAGTCGATACGGAATCTCCTAAAACTTACTTTTGCAGTTCCCATCAACATTCCGTTGATAGTTCTGCTGCTGGTGTTCTATAGACCTGTTTTTGCTACTACCCTGGTTGGCATTCTTATGTTGCTTAGTAGCCTTCCCCTGTTTCTGTGCATGGACATAGTCGTACACCAACTCATGAGTAGTGGCTGCCTCAATCACATCGATTATACTGCCTCTTGGCGCCGTAGCAACCCTAATCCTCAATTTGGACTTCAACCCCCAGAAAAATTTGTTTGCTCTAGCTCGGGCAGTTGCCAGACTCTTAGCTGTAAATCTCTCCAATTGCAATAAATTTTTTGCATACTCTCAGACTGAATCATCCCTCTAAGTTAGAGTGGCAAATTCCAATGCTTTCTTCTGGACAACAGACTCAGGAAAGTATTGTCCATTGAAAGTTGTTACAAATTCTGCCCAAGGAATGGACAAAATCTCCCGTTGATGGAACGCAGTCTTCTCCATGGATTTCCACCAATAGGATGCTTCCTCCTAAAGCATGCATGTCGCCAACCTCACCTGATGGCGATGAGGCACAGAGAGAGCTCTAAATGCTTTCTCAGTAATGTCCAACCAACGCTCCACCTTCATTGGATCAGTCCCACCAATGAATACCTCAACTCCGTTCCTCCGGAATTTCTCTACAGTGTATGGATCACTGTCATCCCCAATTGGCAGCAACACTTGTCAGACAGTGGCACTGGGTTTGGAAGTTCCCTGGCTCACCTTGGTCAGCTATCCCTACCCGCTCTTGGGAGCTCCCCTGGTCCCCATTTGGGACACTACTAGGACCCGCAACCAAATTTGGATCACATAACTGGTATTATCTATTACTAATCCTATTACTAATCCTGGTAATCGCTGTGCTATGTTCTGAATCACAGAACTGGTATTATCTGAAGCCTGCACAAGTCCCTGTATGGCCGTCAAAATTTGGCCTAATCGCTGCGCTATGTTCTGAATCACAGAACTGGTATTATCTTGCTCCATGCCCTGGTTGTCAATCACCTAATTTCGTATCTGCACACCTACGGAGGTAATTCCACGTTAGTGATTACAACACTAAGTAGTATAATATATAAAACAAATCAAGTACATTCCACTATTTCCTTATGTTTATTTTAATATGCGGTGGAGCGATTCCGCTATACTCCAAAATAATGTGGAGGAGGTATTCGCTGTGATCCGCACACCCTGGCCGTAGCCCTTTTGTGGGGAGGCTACCACTACCGTCTCCAGTGCTAGTGCCTCGCACACCCCGGCCGTAGCCTTTTTGTGGGGAAGCTATCACTGCACTCAGGTGATTGCTACGCCCCATTTGTGGGGAGGCTCTCACTACCAATTCTAGTGTCAGTGCCTCGCACACCCCAGCCGTAGCCTTTTTATGGGGAGGCTATCACTGTCCAGGTGAATGCTACGCCCTGTTTGTGGGAAGCTCGCTAGTGCCAGTACCTGCACACCCCGGCCATAGCCTTTTTATGGGGAGGCTATCATTGCACTCAGGTGATTGCTGTGCCCCGTTTGTGGGGAAGCTCTCACTACCAATTCTAGTGCTAGTGCGTCACACACCCCGGCCGTAGCCTTTTTATGGAGAGGCTATCACTGCACTCAGGTGATTGCTACGCCCCGTTTGTGGGGAAGCTCTCACGACCAATTCTAGTGCCAGTGCCTCACACACCCCGGCCATAGCCTTTTTATGGGGAGGCTATCACTGCACTCCAGTGCAATGGAGGAATCGCTGTGCCTCACTCACCCCGGCCGTAGCCTTTTTATGGGGTGGCTATCACTACTCCAAACCAATGTCAATGCATTACACAATTTACGCACATAATACGACTTCATGTCGGACTGAGTCAATTCTTTGACCCCGGTTGCACTCAGTGCATGGTGGTCAAACTGGGGTCAGGCCGACTTAGGCTACCAACAAAGAAAGTATGATGTTCTACCTATTATACGTACCTGACTCGTGACTTCGTCTGATTATGACCCGTGAACCCTAATCTGAATGAGGGCATAAAATTATACATTAGTATAATTTTATTTTGCATGAACCTACATGCAACTTACATGACTAATATACTATCAATTTTAAATGATGTAATTAGTTCATGTTATGTCAATTAGTTCATGTTGTCTTCATTGCTTATTAAATTGTCAGCAATTCTAATGATAATTAATTATTAATTATCCTCATCCAAATCCCCATTATCTAATTTATAATTTAATTATTAACATGTCCATTTACAAAACAACTAAGCAATCGACAAGAACCCCATGCATAAGATGCTGGAGATCTAGCAACTTAGCAGGGCATCTTCAACAAACCTTGCATGCAAGAATCCTAATGGAAACAAATAAGATGAGGGATGAAATACTCACACAGTAATGGGGAGGTCGCCTGGGACGAAGATGAGGGATGAAATACTCCCTCCTCTTGAATATATATACACTACAACCATTCCCTCCATTAAATTCTCATACCCCATCATCCATTGGTATTTCCTAGGTTCAACGAGCCCCTTCATTAAATTCTCACACCCCATCATCCATTGGTATTTCATAGGTTCAACGAGCCCCTTCATTAAATTCTCACACCCCCATCATCCATTGGTATTTCTTAGGTTCAATGACCCCTTCATTAAATTCTCACACCCTATCATCCATTCATTAAATTCTCACACCCCATCAACCATATCGGTTCATCTATATTTATTTTATAATATTTAGGTTCGAATCTTGTAATAAAAATCATGATTTTTACAATTAATTTAGTGATATTTTTCATTATATTCTAGTTAATTAATATTTTATTAGATATGCTTAATTTTGTGTTTCAATGCAGTAAAAGATGAATAAATTAAGCTTTGGATTTTATTGGTCATGACGCCCCACCCAATGGCTACAATTTATGGTGTTCAATGGAGTCGAACTAGTTGGAAACTTGAAGGGATATTATAATTAATTAGACTACGTCAATTTGTGAACACTCTTCTTCGAATTCTTGTATCTCCACTCATTTGTTATTGATCATATCTCATCTCTTTCCTTCGAAGTGTAGTGAGAGAAGTAGTTTTAGTTTTTTTAATTTCTTTCTCTTTCATAGTAAAAATTAGTTTCTTTTTTATATTGTTTTCTATTTTTATTATGGAGTAGTTTTTATTTCGTTCTAGAGAAGAATGGAATTTAACATGATTTAATTGAATTTATTTCGAGTTTTTACTCTTTTATTCAATCGGAATGTTTGAATTATCATATTTTTAATGCTAAGAATAGATTGATCATATATTTCTTAGATCACGAGGTTTAATTAGATTTCGGGAGAAATTAATTTGATTAGTCATTGGTAATTCATCATACGGCGAGTCTTTTGACTTGTTTGACATTGTGGTCGGGAGATACACAACACCGTATGCGATTGCAAGGCAAATCTTAATGCATTATTTTTTTGATTAATCAATTATTACCGGGAGGTAGAAATTGAGGTAAAATAATAGAAGCATGAAGGAGCGGGAGCCACCATGTCATATAATTATCCTAGATTGACAATCTGAGGGAATAAAAGATAAGAGTAAGATTTGATGAAGATTAAATTCATGTTAAGGGAAATTCGACTCTAGAATGAGTTTTATAATTTTGACTTCGCTTTTAATTTAAAGTTATTACTTAAATTTACTTAAGCCAGTTATTTTTGTTTTGATCCTTATTTTATTTTCTTAAATTAATTATAGGAAATTCATCTCCGTGTGGGACGATACTCGATTTATCATTAAAAATATGGGTAAATATTATATATTTTAAACACTTAACACACCCCCACACTTAAACTTTTGCACGTCCCGAGCAAAATATCATAACAAAGAAAATTTTACTACACAAAAATACTTAGTCCCCATTATGTTCTCATATGATTCTCAATCAAACCCTCAAGAGTCAACAAGATGTCAATCAAATCAGAAATTCCCTTTCATCAATCACATCCAAAAGAAAGCTCTCTATGTGTGTGTGATAGTCCATTGGCTTATCATTCTCATCTGCAACCAAGAGAATACAATCAAGTACATGCTTAAATATGTTTACCTTTCGCTCCCATCTCCACTAATGTAGGTAATGCCAATTAATGGAATCAATAGGTCTTTATAGGTTGTAACGGGGCCAGGGGCTAGGGACCAAAAATCGGATAAATAAGATAGAAAAATCAGAGGCTAATATGCACCCTAGAATTAAAAATCCTTTCTAAATCCTGACATATATGTACAACAAATCCCCAAGCAATATGACACAAACTTCCTTAAATGTAGTATCGAGTTGACCCAATATAAGAACTAACTTTGCTTTGATTTTCCATTGACTACCTACTACTTTTTCTTTTCTCTTTTCTTTCAAACCAGTGGAAGACTCTTGCTTCATCTTGTATTTACTGGTGGAGGATCATTGCCTCATCTTTTTCTTTTCTTCTTTTTTTTCTTTTTTTTTCTTCTCTATTTTTTTTTACAAAGCAAAGTGCCAGGATAGTCCACACTATTCACTCAATCCCCACTCTATAACACGCAATGCCTTCCCCCTATACTACTCAAAATTTCATCCTTGTTAGAATTTGGAACGAATTCAAAACACTAGGGTGCTAGGACTCAAGCAGCAAGATATATTTTCAATAAAAAGGCCAAGGCTAAAATAAGGGTAATCAAACAAATATGTATAATAAAGGCCATGAAATTGTGTACAGAGGATAATTCATATTAGGTAGGCTTGAAGAAAGGCCCAGACTCATTAAAAAGAAATGCCTATATCATTTTCCATCAACATGGCAAGCCAAATATTTCGCCTCGAAAGTCGCTAGGGCAAATTCTAAAAGTCATGACCATCATGTACAATCCTTATTGCAAAACATTCATCGAAATCATCTAAACCAAAGGATTGTGAAAATAATATAAGGTAGAGAACCAACTCTCAAATGTAATCTTTTACTCAGTTCATCCCTCATATCAATTAATCAAGTTTTCTCAAGAAAGGTAAGACTAATTCACATGTATCTATCATTGAACCAAGAGACTAAAATACTATTGCATAATAAAATTTTTACACTAAACTACACTATATATATATTTATATCTAAATCTAAACATGAGTCAAGAATGAACAATATGCATAAAATTAAGGCATCACCCCCAAACTTAAACTAAGCATTGTCCTCAAAAATAAAAATAAGGAGAAAGAAGTGAAAGAGAACTCCCTCAACCAATTAGTTGGTGGATGATTATCATGAATAACTGAATTTGCACTTGACCCATGCTACAAAATAAAAAGAAATATTAAAAAAATCTACAAATAAAAATAAACTTTTAAAATAAATCACTTGGGTTGCCTCCCAAGAAGTGCTTGGTTTAACGTCTACAGCCCGACCATCTTGATAATCTCCAAAATAGGTGGTACTTCAACTGATGGCAGCAATTTGTGGAATGGTAGATCTAAAGGTTCCACAACTCTAAATCTTCTAGGCAAGATCGGTTGCGAATCTAATACTTTAACCATTTCTTCCACATCAATATCTTCTTCACAAAGAGAATTTATGCCTTTATGTAATGAATCACTCAACTGATCCCCTTTGTACATTATTTTATCAGATATTTCAATTCTTGAACAATCATATGTTTCATCCGGGCAATTCATGGATTTAAAGATGTTGAATGTGACACAATCGTTGTTTACTCTAAGTGTAAGTTTTCCAGCAGCTACGTCAATTAGTGTTCTCCCAGTTGCTAAGAAACCTCTCCCAACAATGAGTGGTATATCATCATTCCTTCCTTCCATTTCAAGCACTACAAAATCTGCAGGAAAGATAAACTTGTCAACCTTTATTAAAACATCTTCAATGACTCCTTTAGGATATACCAATGATCGGTCAGCCAACTGAAGTGTGATGTTGGTAGGAGCAATATCCTTGATTCCTAACCTTTTGAAAACAGAAAAAGGCATAAGATTAATGCTAGACCCTAAGTCACATAAAGCATTACAATGAACATTTCCTCCAATTGAACATGGAATCACAAATTTTCCCGGGTCTTTTATCTTAGGAGGTAGTTTTCTTTGGAGGACAGCACTACATTCCTCTGTCATAGCTACAACTTCATTGTCATATACTCTCCTTTTCTTTGCTAGAATATCCTTCAAGTATTTTACATAACTAGGCATCTGTTCCAGTGCTTCAGCAAAAGGTATGTTAATTTGTAATTTCTTAAATATATCAAGAAATTTTTAGAAATATTTTTCATCACTTTGTTTCCTCAATCTAGAAGGAAATGGTACCTTTTCTTCGACCTCATCTACAAGTACTTCATCTTTTTCTTTCCCTTTGCTTCCGAGTAAGCTAACCAATGTATTGGGTTCACGTTCGTTGCTTGGCTTATCATCTTTTTCCCTAACTTCATTGGGTTGAACTGGTTCTTGTAAAGTAATACCACTCTGGGTTGTTATAGCTTTGCAATGCTCTTGACCATCATTCCTTGGTTGTTCTGGTTGGCTAGGAAGTACACCCTTGGGTCGCTCACTTGGTTCCTTGTTTAATTGCACCATAACTTGTTGCATAAACTGTTGTTGTTGTTGTTGCTGATTCTGCATAAATTGTTGCATAGTTTGTTGCATGGAATTGAACATTTGGATCAAATCCGGTTGTTGTGGTTGAAAAGAAAGTGAAGGAGGTCGAGAATGCTGTGATGGTGGTGGTGGATTATTGGGAACAACAGCCGGTTGTGGAGAATTATTCCATGAAAAATTGGGGTTATTGTGCCAGCCTGCATTGTAGGTGTTGGAATAGGGATTGTTGTTCCTATTAAAGTTGCCTACGTAGTTAACTTGATCTGTTGCACATTGACCTGTAAAATGTCCTTGTCCACACCATTCACACCTTGGCTCCACAGCCTTAACATGTCCCTGCATATTAAGAATTTGAACTTGATTAGTTAAAGCACTGACCTGAGCAGATAAAGCAGTAAGTGCATCTAATTCTAAAACTCTGGTAGTCCTCCATGGATGCATGGCTTCTTCCTCTATTGGTTCTTGTGCTCTTCTTCCAGCAGCACACAAGTTTCTCAAAGTCCTTTCAATCTTTGGATCACAAGAAGACAAGGGTGACCGTACTAATCTATGCATAAACAAATAATAACAAGGAAGAAGACAATGATATAGTATTTATTTTTCTTTTTTTCTTCTTTTTTTGTTTTTTTAAAAAATAATCAGACACTAAAATCTAAAAAGAAAAGAAAAACACTCAAAATTCTAATCCTAAATTAATTAAGAAAATTCGATCTCCCCGGCAACGGCGCCAAAAACTTGTTCGAATATTTTCAATGACGTGCAAGTATACACAGTCGAAACAAGTAATATAATGATAAATTGAGTATCGTCCCACAGGGAGATGAATTTCCTATAAATTAATTAAAGAAAATAAAATGAGGAGCAAAACAAAAATAATTGACTTAACTAAATCTAAGTAATAACTTTAAATTAAAAGCGAAGTTAAAATTATAAAACTCGTTCTAGAGTCGAATTTCCCTTAACATGAATTTAATCTTCATCAAATCTTACTCTTATCTTTTATTCCCTCGGATTGTCGATCTAGGATAATTATATGACATGGTGGCTCCCGCTCCTTCATGCTTCTATTATTTTGCCTCAATTTCTACCTCCCGGTGATAATTGATTAATCAACAAAATAATGCATTAAGATTTGCCTTACAATCGCATACGGTGTTGTGTATCTCCCGACCACAACGACAAACAAGTCAAAAGACTCGTCGTATGATGAATTACCAATGACTAATCTAATTAATTTCTCCCGAAATCTAATTAAACCTCGTGATCTAAGAAATAGGTGATCAATCTATTCTTAGCATTAAGAATATGATAATTCAAACATTCCGATTGAATAAAAGAGTAAAAGCTTGAAATAAATTCAATTAAATCATGTTAAGTTCCACTCTTCTCTAGAACGAAATAAAAGACTACTCCATAATAAAAATAGAAAACAATATAAAAAAGAAACTAATTTTTACTATGAAAGAGAAAGAAATTACAAAAACTAAAACTACTTCTTTCACTACACTTCGAAGCCAAGAGATGAGATATGATAACAACAAATGACCACCCCTTTATATAGAAGTGGAGATACAAGAATTCGAAGAGAGTGTTCACAAATCGACGTAGTCTAATTAATTATAATGTCCCTTCAAGTTTCCAACTGTTTGACTCCATTGAACACCATAAATTGTAGCCATTGGGTGGGGCCAAGTGTCATGACCAATCAAATCCAAAGCTTAATTTATTCATCTTTTTCTGCATTGAAACACCAAAATTAAGCATATCTAATAAAATATTAATTAACTAGAATATAATGAAAAATATCACTAAATTAATAATGTTTATACCTGAGAAGTACAAAATCATATTAAAAACATGGGTAAATATTATATATTTTAAACACTTAATAAAGCTCCCCTCGCTCACCCGAGTCTGCAAACCCTACCCACCCTTGGGCACTTCCCTAACCACCGTCTGGGGTGATGCTGGGACCTGCTGCTGAGTTTGAGGGTACATTCCCTGCTACCGCTCCTTGCAACTGCTGAACAATATTTTCAACCACAGAATTTGTATCTGCCAAAGCCTACGCCAGTCCCTATATCGCCGTCAAGATCTGGGCCAATACATTCTCAGTGTTCGAATTTGACTGAGTAGATCGGTTTTCCTGTCTACGTGTGCTTGCCATATGAAACGTCAAAAATTTTACCCACCATGGTTCATTAATATGTTCTTTTTCAGTATGGCTTAGGTTTATTAGCGAATGAATTTGTTAATTAATAACATAAAACATTGGGAAAAGATAATTACTGGACTTTTGAACAAGGTACTTGAGTCATAATTTGTGAGCTTGTGTGAAGATGTGCACTTATACCACCTATAACGACCCGCCTGAATTAGACCGGGTGTTACATAAAATAAAATTGATGTAAGCATAACTTCAAGAACACAAATCATAATACAACAATAAGTCTAGAGTTTATAAATCATAAAATAATACATGCTCTCACCAGCATGTGACAATGCATAAAATAAACTAACTTAAAATCCACAGTCTCGGACTGTTTCCATAACCACATTTATAACACAAGAGAATAGAAAAGAAGTCCAGTTTATTATCAATTCACCAAACCTTGGTTGATAAAAGAAACACCAACCACACTGTTATTCTTCAGTCCAAGTTGTTCACCTGCGGAGGCAATTCTGCGTTAGTGATAAAACCACTAAGCCGCATTATTGAATGAAACAAGTCAATATAATCCCTATCATTATTTCAAGAGTCTTTTAGTAATTATGAGCCTTTGCCGAGCTCTTAATATGTTGGGAGGGGTGGCCACCCCATCTAGCTACCATCCCATGCAATGCGCACACACGCTACGTGGCCCATGGCCTTTAGTTATTGATATTTGCCATTGACTCACCCCTCGGTATCACAAGTGTATAATGAGCCATCTTGCACTACTGCGCCCTATCACCCCTTTCGGCCTGGAGGCAAGTGTTTAATCTTTTAAGGGGTGCTGCCTTGTGTCGAATTGAGTCGACCCAGTTGCGCTCGGTGCATAGTGGTCAGTTATGAATTCCAGTCGACCAAGACTCCCACATAGTAATTTTAAAGGGTGTGGCCTTGTGTCAGGCAATTTAATTAATTAAGTCGTCAAATTAAATTATTTAAAATGATTTGTATTATCCTAATTTGAAGATAATATACTATTTTAAATTATTCAACACAATAAAGGTTCAAACTTTTTTTTGTTAGGCTATTTAGGTTTTTTTGCACGATTATAGTTTAATAACCCATTTCCTACATTACTAACCCGTTATTAAAATAGTCACTTTATTTACCTAGTAATAAATTTAATATGATAAAGGAAAATCTTTATTTTATTAATTAACGGGTAACCACACGATTTAATTATCGACTGTTTTTGTATTTTTATTACTCATGGTGATTTCGTACAATAATTAATTTTTTTATCAATTATAACCCATAAGCATTAAAATAATATTTTTTAGTATTTATTACGAGTTAGTATTATTTTTTTAACTCGAGCCGTATCGAGTCAAACATTATTTATAGAATTGCCATCTTCTTCTTCCCCACGCTCTTCTCTTCTCCTCCTTCATCATTGGCGCAACAACAGGTCACGTCCTTCTTCTCTAACATCAAGATGTCCACTTTCTTGCACCTTGCTACCATTCAAAGGTTTAGCTACTTGAAGCTGGCATCAAAACAGGAAGTTCAGCCACGTTTGAACAACACAGGGAAGAGGAATGCTCTCCCACATTCTGAACCTTCGCCGCCACGAATTCCGTTGAGAAGGTCATCTGTAGTGGCCTGTGCCGACGGTAGGAACTGTTGCAATGGACCCTTGATGTTCTTGATGAAGAACAACCAGCGTCTACCCTTTGATGCTGCCAGGACGAGCGTTTGTTTCCAGTGGAATGCCGCCACCTTCGTCCCCCTTGCCATTCCGCCTACTAACAGGTGTAATTCCGCCACCCCTCGGAAGCCAGGGACAAAGCGACGCCACCCCTTCAACCCAGTAGCTAGAGAGGCCGTCAGGGGGTTGGGGGCTGCCTTGAAATTCTTGTTTACAGTCGCCCATCAAGCCAAATTTCAGACTCGTCAGCCATGGGTGGGATTCGGTTTTCAGTTTAGTTTTCTTTCTTGTTGATATGAGACTTTTATCTCTTATGATTATCAAGCTTATTATCAATTCAAAATATGCATGCATGAAAATTAAAAATAGAGAGATAGGAAGAATACCCAAGTAAGGGGAGGAAGCCAGCACCGGCAGAGGAGAAGAAGATGGGAGAATGAAGGCAGTTAGGGTGAGGAGGACGTTCCCTCTCAAAATATAAAATGAAAATGACGGCTAGGGTATGTGAAAATACCCAAACACTCAATATTTCATTTAACTGGGTAACTGGGTAAATAATAAAATATAATAATTAACTGGTTAGAATTAACCGGGTAAAGAATATATTATAAATAATAATAATAATAATTCTCCAATGTTCGATCCTTCCTCGACCGAGTCAAATATTTATTTATTTATTTATTTTTTTACAGTATTTATAACTTCAACTTAGTCCCACATATAATACCTACTAGGAGGAGATCTTGTTTATATGTGGGAATGAAGTATAGATGTTTAACTTGGTTAACAATTTTAAATAAATGACATAGGGCCATTACGTTATACTTTGGGCCGGGTGGTTACATATAAATTTGAATAAAGTGATAAACTCTAATAATTTAATTTATTTTTTATTATATTTTAATTGATTAAATCTCTTACTTTTAATCACATGTTAGTATTTAGCTCCTCTTTTATTATTACCTAGACTAGATGTCAAGCAATGTGTGACTTGTACTACACAAATTTTAATTTTATACATTAATTCTAATTAAATAATGAGATAGAATATAATAATTTAATATCTTATATATAAATTGTGATTGACTTCAAACATAAACCCTAATTAATTGAGAAGATAAAATATAACAATTTAATTTTTTAAAAGCAAATACACTGAATAGGAAATTAAAAATAAAAATTAGTCGAGTTCAAACTTTTAACCCTTTGTAGTTAGAGGTATTTTTATTATTATATTTTTTATAAAGAGTTAAAAATTGATGTTACATGGGTTCAAACTCATCTTTATTCGTAGTGGAAGGTATTTTTATTAATTTTTTATTATATTATATTTAAATTGGTTAAAATTTTTACTTTTAATTATAATTAGGTTTCGAATTCTTATCGTATTAATAAAAGTAGACAATAAAGAATAGATGTGCTGGCTTTAGTTAGAAAAATAATTCCCTTCCTGATACGATAGTCATCCAAGTGATCTTTCTTTCCGGTGCATTAGTGGTTGTATCTCTCTGTCCCTGTATGGCTGGGACAACATTTTTGAGTCTTATTAATGCGCCCAAGTACATGAATTTCTATTTAAAAATCATCTTTGTTTGAAGATATGCCAATTAATTCGTACGCTGACACAAGACAGGAACAATCAATCAATCAGTACGGTAAAAATATATCATCGTAAACAAATAAAAATCAACGAATTGGTTTAGTATTTGTAAAATACAGATGAAAAAAAAATTGACAGCGCCACAGATTTTTTTAAGAAAATTTTTCTGTTTTTCCCCCGAGTTGACGTTGATGTCATTTCCAAGCAACTTCCATGGAGAAATTTCAACTACAATATCTCGGTTGGTGCTGCTTGTCCCACCGGATCTGCTCGGTCAATTCCATTTTTGCCAGTTTCTTTTGTTTCTTCCTCAGACGTGACTTCTGTACAACTTCAACCGTAGCTTCAACCTTCATCTGCACATCTTTTACTTTCTCTTGGGCGCCTTCGCCTTCTTTTGCGTTGCAGTGTCCTTCAATGACATCTTCCACAATGGATTCTAATTCCGCCTTCACTTTTTCAACCTTGAAAAAAGACATACAAGATCAGACCAGAACAAAATTAGTTAAACACATTAGACTTCCACAAGCCTGTAATGTCAAGACGTGTAAATAAGATATAGATTAAGTTAATTAACGTCCATGAAGTCATAAAACACGGAGTTATGACAAGGATTACTTAGTCATCAAATCCGAAATCACAAGCAATTAACAATGGCACCAACCTTGTCAATGAATTTAATGGCGTCTTCTGCATAATCAGTGTACTGAATACTATATATATTGATATTAGTGTACTCACGGCCAAGCTCTAAAAGTTTTGCCCCGGCGAACTTCCAAAAAGATTGCACCAGAGAAACAATCACTCCCACAATGCATCTAATCCTGCATTAAGAAAACATGATGTTTTAGCTGGTAATTTGGACATAGATTACCACTTGTAAAGAGAATTAAAGAGGAGGTATAAGATGGTAATTATTATGAATGTGAAGGATGCAATATACACCAGGACAGGAGATTAGGCTGCGGAACATTTGACGGGAGATTATGCATCTAATACATATACAATGTGTCTTTTTTGTAACGTCCCGGCCCAAAGTGTAATGTAATGGACATAAGTCGTTTCTTTGAAATGGTTAACGTAAGCTTTGAAATGGTTAACCTAAGTTAAAGATCTTTAGTATATTCTCACTTTTAAAAAGGTTCTTCTCCCAGTAAGTATTAGATGTGGGACTAAGTTGAGGGATTTCACAATCCATCCATCTTAGGAAATTTCATCCCAAAAATTCCTACTCTTCGCCCGTTGCTAGCCCCATATCACGACCTTATTTTGGCCTATGATCGGCAGGCTAACCAACGTCCTTAGTCCAGTT
>JAURVB010013471.1:0-120828 GCA_033002965.1 Piper betle | reverse complement strand
ACATATTCAACGCGGTGGGATCGAATGTTGGTATCCATGAATTTATTTAAATTATTTACCCGCTACCCGGTTAATTATTAATTACCCGGACAAGTGGAAAGTATTAGTTAACTAGTTAAGTATTTTTACCCGGTTAAGTAACCATATCATTTAACCGTTTAAACTAGTAAAGTGAACCGTATCACTTACCCATTTACCCGGCAATGAAGTGTGTTTTCATATACCCTAGGCCTTCTTTCAATATATAAGGAGAAGGAGGGGGCGTCATTCACACAAGTCTCTCTGGACAGACGCCGGTTTCCCTTGTTTTGGTAAGTTTC
This sequence comes from Piper betle, assembly GCA_033002965.1. Classification (NCBI taxonomy): domain Eukaryota; kingdom Viridiplantae; phylum Streptophyta; class Magnoliopsida; order Piperales; family Piperaceae; genus Piper; species Piper betle. The sequence continues at coordinate 120,508 of JAURVB010013471.1, read as the reverse complement.
TTCCTCTCTTCTTCTTAGTTTGCATGCATACATATGATAAAAATTATAAAAAACTCGATAATCATGGAAACTAAAACCTGAAATCCACAAGAAAAAGGAGAATTAAACTGGACTAGAACCAGAAATCCACCCAGGAATGTAAATTGCTGCCGTGCAGAAATTCTTGGTTTCTTGTGATTAATTGCAGCGACAAGTCATAATCTTTTGCTGATCAGTTGCTGCATCAACGTCCTTATGCATGTTGTAGTAATTATAAGTTAGATTTCATAGAATTTATGGCCAAGGATGGTATAATTGATACGAGTTAAGTGGTCAAAATAATAAATTTGTAAATTATTACATGAAAATAATAAATTTCGATCAGGATAAACGGTAATTAATTATTCGGCTTATTTAAAGCGATTAACTTAAATTGAAGAGTTATGAGGAATATTTAATAAAGACTTCACCTTTAGCATATAAAATTTATATTTGATAAATAAAACGATTATTCTTATAATAAATTCGTAAAGTAAAATAATGGATCGATAAAAGATAATCGTGTAGAAATCACGAGATAGCATAATTAATTAAATAAAGAAGTGTTGAACCTTATTGAATTAAATAAATTAATTAATGTGGCATATATTAAATATTTAGTTGCGTACATTTTTTACGCGAGTAAAATTATGCTAATGTATAATTTTATGCCCTCATTCATATTAGGGTTAGTGGATTATAGTGAGACGAAATCACAAGTTAGGTATGTATAATAGGTAGAACATCGTATTTTCCTTGTTGATAGCCTAGGTCGAGCTGAGCCTAGATTTGACCACCATGCACCGAGTGCAACCGGGGTCAATGAATTGACTCAGTCCGACACTGGGTCGTGTTCTGTCTGTGAATTTTGTAATGCATCGACATTGTTTTGGAGTAGTGATAGCCATCCCATAAAAAGGCTACGGCCGGGGTGTGCAAGGCATTGGCACTGGAGTGCAGTGATAGCCTCCCCATAAAAAGGCTACGGCTGGGGTGTGCGAGGCACTGGCACTAGAATTGGTAGTGATAGCTTCCCCACAAATGGGGCATAGCAATCACCCGAGTGCAGTCATAGCTACCCCACAAAAAGGCTACGGCCGGGGTGTGCGAGACACTGGCACTGGAGACGGTAGTGGTAGCCTCCCCACAAAAAGGCTATGGCCGGTGTGTGCGGATCACAGCGGATACCTCCTCTGCATTGTTTTGGAGTATACCAGAATCGCTCCACATCATATTAAAATAAACATAAGGAAATAGTGGAATGTACTTGTTTTGTTTTATCTATTATACTACTTATTGTTGTAATCACTAACACGGAATTGCCTCCGCAGGTGTGCAGATACAAGATTAGGTGATTGACATCCATAGTATGGAGCAAAATAAATATGAGGACTCCTTTTTTTATTTAATTAAGAAATAAGTGTGGCTGCTGGGAAACGGTCCAAGACTGTGGGATCTTTATATATGTTATTATTTATAAAAAATGTTTGACATAATTACTTTACTTTTGAGTAACACCCAGCCAGTTAGGCCCACAATATCGTGAAAAATGGCGGGTCGTTACAACCATTCAAGCCCGAGACCAGCAGGCTAGCCCACGTCCATAGTACAACCCGTTGCTAGCCCCAACGCACGACCTTTCTGACCCGTGACCTGTAACCTAGGCAACGTCCCTAGTCCAGCCCACCATCTAACACGTAACCAGGTTGCTCTGATACCACCTGTAACAACCTAGCTCAAAGTGCAACGTAATGGGCCTAAGTCATTTTTTAAAATGGTTAACCCAAGTTAAAGATCTATAGTCCATTCTCACTTATAAATATGTTCTTCTCCCAGTAGGTATTAGATGTGGGACTAAGTTAAGGGATCTCACAATCCACCCATTAGCTTACCCGTCAGATTCAATAAAATTGAAACTATCAGGGAACTATGAATTTCGACTCTTGCTTGGACCATTTTTTACTGCGAAAACCATTATTTTTATTAGAAGACTCAAACCTAAATATTATCAAATAAATATAAATGAACCGATATGGTTGGTTATCAAGTCGACCGGTCATGGTTCGACTTAAGGTCACCTAGAAAATACCTATTCATGAATGGGTGATGGGGTGTGAGAATTTAATGAAGGGGCTCGTTGAACCTAGGAAATACCTATGGATGATGGGGTATGAGAATTTAATGGAGAGAATGGTTGAAGTGTATATATATGCAGGAGGAGGGAGTATTTCATCCGTCATCTTCGTCCCAGGCGACCTCCCCATTACTGTGTGAGTATTTCGTCCATCATCTTATTTGTTTCCATTAGGATTCTTCCATGCAAGGTTTGTTGGAGACGCCCTGCTAAGTTGCTAGATCCCTAGCACCTTATGCATGGGGTTCTTATTGACTGCTTTGTATGAACTACTGCGAGTCTTTGGGGTCGGGTGTTTGTTTTGTTGTGGGTGTGCTGCTTTGCTTCATCCTTCAATTGGCAAGAATTGTTGGGATTCTTTGAATTTCTTAGTTGTTTTGTTAATGAATATGTCAGAATGGACCTGACAGCCAATAATGACTAATCTCAGAATGACCTAGGAGACCACATAATCTGAGAATGAACTGGGAGACAAACTTTTAATCTCAGAATGACCTGAGAGCCTATAGAACTACATTGAGCCTGATCCCGACATGGGTATGTAGGCTAATCCTGATCCCGACATGGGTATGTAGGCTAATCAGGATTGTTTGATTTCAGCTCACCTAAGCAAAAATAATTGTATGGTTGGTGGTTCTTTTATGAACTCAGGGTAGGAGAATAAATAATAAATTGGACTACCTTTTATTTTCTGTGTTATGCATGTGGCTTTGGGAAACGATCCAAGACTGTGGAGTAACGCCTGGACCGGTTAGGGCTGGTCGTTACAGGGTTGGTTTGGTTTATTTTAAAGTAACTCATAGCCACCTGGCGGGTCGTTACAGCTCTTAACAAATCTTCCAAAGTTTGAATATTTCTCTCACTTTAGTCATCAATTTGGGGATGATATGTTGTACTCAGCTTGATTTGAGTCCCCATGGCTTTTTGGAAAGCATCCCAGAAATGTGAGGTGAATAAGGGATCTCGGTCAGAGACTATCTCCTTTGGAATCCCATGCAACTTGACAATATTGTTGACATACAATCATGCTAGGTATTCCGTAGTTGTCATTAATTTCGTGGGGATAAAGTGAGCTACCTTAGTTAGTCGGTCCACAACCACCCATATGGATTCATTCTCCTTCTGACTCCTTCGAAGCATTGCATTAAAATCGCATGTGACACACTCCCATTTCCAAGTTGGTATTTCTAAAGTTTGCAATAGTCCTCCAGGTAGTTGATGTTGAGCTTTGATCTGTTGGCAAGTCTGACACTTGGAGACAAAATCCACAACATCCTTCTTCATCCCAATCCACCCGTAGGTTCGTTTTAAATCCTGATACATTTTAGTAATTCCAGGGTGTATCGAGAACTTTGGGCGATGAGCCTCCTCCAAGATATTCCATCTTAGTGCATCATCATTGGGTACACACAACCTTCCTCTAAATCTAATCACACTATTGGAATCAACTACAATGTTTGGAATCTTATCCAACATTTCATTCAGCTCCTCATCACCCATTTGTGATAGCTTAACACGATCAACTAAATCATTGAAAATAAAAAATTTGCCAGTAATCCTGTTAGTTGCTCCACAAGATTGATAGCCACCACTTCCGCTGACATGGTCCAAAGTCTAGCTAGCTGTTGACTTTTGTTCACCTTGCCCTTCTGACTCAACGCGTCGGCCACCACATTCGCTTTCCCTGGATGGTATAATATTTAGAAATCGTAGTCCTTCAAATATTCTATCCACCGCCTCTATCAAAGGTTAAGGTCATTCAGGGTAAAGATATACTTCAAACTCTGGTGGTCAGTGAAGACTTCTAACTGGGCTCCATACAAGTAGTGTCTCCAAATCTTGAGGGCAAATGTAACGACCCAGCCCAAAGTGCAACGTAATGGGCTAAGTCATTTCTTTAAAATGGGTACCCTAAAAGTTAAAGATCTATAGTCCATTCCCACTTATAAACAGGATCTTCTCCCAGTAGGTATTAGATGTGGGACTAAGTTGAGGGATCTCACAATCCACCCACCTTAGGGAATTTTGTCCCCGAAATGCCTATTCTTGGCCCGTTGCTAGCCCCAGCCCACGACCTTTCTGGCCCGTGACCGGCAGCCTAGGCAACGTTTCTGATACCATTTGTAATGACCCAGCCCAAAGTGCAACATAATGGGCTAAGTCATTTCTTTAAAATGGGTACCCCGAAAGTTAAAGATCTATAGTCCATTCCCACTTATAAACAGGATCTTCTCCCAGTAGGTATTAGATGTGGGACTAAGTTGAGGGATCTCACAGCAAAAACCACTGCTGTCAGTGTTAAGTCATAGGCCACCACTTTACCTTCATGCATAAGGACACATCCTAAACCCAACAAAGATGCATCGCTGAAGACTACGAATCCTTCACTACCATTTGGCAGTGTCAAGACTGGTGCAGTTGTTAGACTCTTCTTTAGAGACTAGAAACTCTCCTCACACTTACTACACCATTCAAACTTGAATCCCTTCTTGTGAGTTTGGTCATTGGCGATGCTACTAAGGAGAAGTCTTTATTGAATTTCCTATAGTAACCCGCTAAGCCAAGAAAGCTCCTGATGCGAGTGACTGACCTGGGTTGTGGCCAATCAATGATTGACTTGATCTGCCCTTTGAGATAATATGACCTAGGAAGTTTACTTCCCTCAACCAGAAGTCAAACTTTGAGAGCTTGGCAAACTGTTGATTTTCTCTCAGACTTGAAGAGCAACGGGCACGTGCTTCACATGCTCTTCTTCATTATTTGAATAGACCAGATTGTCTTCCACAAATGCGTTAATAAACTTGTCCAAGTATGCGTGAAATACTGTGTTCATCAGTGACATAAAGGCTGCTGGTGCATTTGTTAGACCAAAAGGCATGACCAAAAACTCAAAATGTCCATACCGAGTTTGGAAAGCCGTTTTCTGTATGTCTAACTCCTTTCCTTGTAACTGGTGCTAACTAGACTACAAGACTATCTTAGAAAATACTCCGGCTATTTTTAGCTGATCAAACAAGTCATCAATATTCGGTAAGGGGTACCGATTCTTCACTGTCACTTGATTGAGTTTTCGATAGTCAATACATAGCCGAAGTGACCCATCTTTCTTCTTCACAAATAGAACAGGGGCTCCCCAGGATGAAGTACTTGGTCGGATGAAGCCAACCTCCAACAACTCTTCTAGTTGACTCTTTAACTCTTTGAGTTCAGCTGGAGCCATACGGTATGGTGCTTTAGAATTTGGTGTTGTTCCAGGTGCAAGGTCAATGGTGAACCTCACTACCCATTTAGGAGGTAACCCTAGAAGTTCGTCTGGGAATACATCGAAAAACTCTGCTACCACAGGAAACATGGACAACTCTTTCAGTTTTGACTCAGACTCAACTAAGTTAGCCAAAAAGGCTTTACAAACCTCACCAAACAAATGGGCAGTCAAATTGTTTTGTCAGGATAGCTGCCACAAATTCTTCCCAAGTGATAGAAGAAATCTCACGTCGGTGGAATGTGGTTTTTTCCATGGATTTCCACTAGTAAGATTCTTCCTCCTGAAGCATGCATGTTTCCAACCTCACTTGATGGTGGTGGGGCACAAACAGAGCCCTAAACACTTTTTCAATAATGTCAATCCAGCCCTCCGCCTTCATTGGATCGATCCCTCCAATAAATACTTCAGCTCCATTCTTCCTGAATTTTTTCACAGTGTAACGGTCACTATTGTCAATAGCTGGCGGCACCACTTGTTGAACTACCGGTGGCATGGGGTTTGGATGCTCCCCTTGCTCGCTCGGGTCAGCTAACCCTGCCCGCCCTTGGGCACTTCCCTGACCACCATCCGGGATGATTTTGGGATCCATTGCTGAGTTTGAGGCTCCATTCCTTGCTACCACTCCCGATAACTACTAAACAATATTCTAAACCATAGAATTTTTTTTTTAAGCCTATGCTAGTCCCTGCATGGCCGTCGGGATTTTGGCCAGTACATTCTCTGTGTTCGAATTTGACGGAGTGGGTTTGTTTGTCTCTCTACGAGTGCCTGCCATCTGAAACGTCGAAAATTTTTCCCATCATGGTTCATTAATATGTTCTCTTTCAGTTATAAATTAGGTTTATTAGCGAATGAATTTGTTAATTCAAAACACAACACAGTGGGAAAAGATAATTATTGGACTTTTCAACAAGGTACTTGAGTCATAAAATTAGCTTGTGGGAAACCTGGCTCTGATACCACCTGTAATGACCCGCCCGAACTGGACCAGGTGTTACTTAAAAATATAATTTGTTGTAAACATAACATTACAGAACATGAATTGTAATATTGTAAATAAGTATAGAATTTATAAATTATAAAAATAAAACATGTTATGATAGCATATAACAATATATAAAATAACCGTCCCACAATCTTGGACAGTTTCCAATAGCCACAATTTTAACACAAGAGAGTAAAAAGGAAGTCCAATTTATTATCGATTCACCATACCTAGGTTGGTAAAGAACCACCAACAACACTTCTATTCTTTAGTCCAAAGCTGCTCACCTATGGAGGAAATTTTGCATTAGTGATAAAACCACTAATCCACATAATTATATGAAACAAGTCAATAAATTCCCTAGTATCGTTTCAAGAGTCTTTTAGTTCTTATGAGTCTATGCCGAGCTCGTTATATGCTAGGAGGGGTGGCCAGCTCATCCAGCTACCTTCCTATGCATGCGCACACACATTATGTGGCCCATGGCATGTAGTTACCAATGTTTGCCATTGACTCACCCTCTCGGTATCACAAATGCATAATGAGCCGTCTTGTGCCATTGCACCCTGTTGCCCCTTTTGGCATAGGTACAGGTGTTCAATCTTCGAGAGGGTGCTTCCTTGTGCCAAACAGAGTCGACCCTGATTGCGTTCCAGCGCATGATGGTAAGATACCCAAGTCGACCAAAACTCCCACATAGTAATTTTAAGGGTGTGGCCCCGTGTCGGACTGAGTCAATTCCTTAACTGCGATTGCATTCGGTGCATGGTGGTCGAATCTGGGCTCTGGCTGACCAGGCTACTAACAAAGGAAAATACAACATTTCAAATAATTATACAGACGTCGATAGTTCCTATGTGAACTCGCAGCTGTGACCAACGATCCTCATCTAAAGGAGAACATAAAATTATACATAAGTATAATTTTATTCGAGTAGAAATGCATGCAACTAAATGACTAATATATATCACTTTTAAAATTCAACAATATTAAATAGTAAATTATTCACGTGATATAATCATTTAAATCCTACTTTGAATTTTAAATTTATTATCTAAATCCTAATTAACACTTAACAAATAATAAAATATTTATTAACTTATAAACAAATATTTAATTACTCTTATTAGTATATTTTCTTTTAAGATGATAATTACCTAAACACGGTCTTCATAATTTAGTTTACGGATTTAAATCTTTAATTAATTAAGTTGTTCGATTAAGTTATTTAAAATAATTTGTATTATTCTAATTCGAAGATATTACTAATATAATGATTTTAAATTATTCAACTAAATAAAGTTTTGAACTTTATTTATTTTCATTACGCTATTTAGGTTTAACACTTGTGATTTTTACCCGATTATTATTTAATAACCCATTTTCTACCTTACTGACTCATTATTAAAATCATCACTTTATTTACCTAATATTAAATTTAATTTGGTTAAGCTAAAATCTTTATTGTATTAATTACTTATAACCATCTGATTTAATTTAATCGCTTGTATTACGTCGATCAATTATCGACTGTTTATCATTATAGTATTTTTTTATTACTCATGGTAATTTCATACAATAATTATTTAGTTTAGTAATTTTACCCATAACCCATTAAAATGATTATTTTTAATGATTTATTACGAGTTAGTATTATTTTTTAACTCGAGTCGGTATCGAGTCAATCTATATTTACAAAACTGCCATCTTCTTCTTCCCCAACATTCTTCTCTTCTCCACCTTCATCTTGCACGCAAAAACAGCCCACTCCCTTCTTTTCCAACCCTTATCTTGGCAGCCAACCCAGAATCACGTCCTCCATCAACTTCAATCTTCTCCAGCAATCACATTTGAGAGCTAAGATTCGTGATTTACAGCAGCTATCCAAGGCGAGCATGTCCTGCACCATGGCGCCGGACTCCTGGCCTGTTCTTCTTCTCCTAGCTTCAAGACCCTTCCTTTCTTGCACCTTGCTCCAATTCAGATGTTTCACGACCTCTGAGCGGCCTCAAAACAGTAAGGATCAGCCACCTTTGGACGTTGCATGGAGTATGGTCGTTCTCCCCACTTCTACACTTTACCTCCATGGATTCTGGAAAGAAGGTCCTCCGCTGTGGACTGTTCGGCTGCCTGACCTGCTGTGATGGAACCCAAGATGTTGTCAATGAAGAACAACCGGCGTCTACCCTCTGAAGCTTCCATTCCAGCATCAATTTCAGAGGAACGCCATCACCTTTGTCCCCTAGCAATTCCTCCCACAATCAGCTGTAACTCCACCACCACTTGGAAACCATGGACATGATGAGCCCTCCCTTCAACCCAGGAGCAAGACAGGTCTTCGAGGTGTGAGGGACTGCAGTGCAATTGTTCTTACGGTCGCCCATTTTGCCAAAGTTTCAAAACTCGGCCAAGGATGGGATTCAAGTTTTCTGGTTAGTTCTTTTCTTTCTTGTCGATTTCAGACTTTAGTTACATGATTAACAAGCTTATTATCAATTAAAAACAATATGCATGCAAGAAATTAAGAATAGGAAGATAGGAAGGATACCCAAGCAGGGAAGAAGCACTGGCAAGGAAGAGGAGAACAAGGCAGCCATGTGTTTGCGCCTATGTCTGTGTTAGTGTTTGTTTCGTTGTCTGTCTTTTTCTGTGTGTGTGACTGTATATGTGTCTTTCTCTATGTATGTGTTTGTGTCTTTATTTGTCTATGTTTGTGTCTATTTGTGGATGTGTCCATGTCTGTCTTTGTCCATGACTGTCTACGTCTAGGTCTCTGTCTATATTTGTGTTTGACTCTGTATCTGTTTCTGTGTCTTCATTTATGTTTGTGCATTTAAGTTTGTATGTGTCTGTGTCTGTGTCTATGTTGTATCATTGTCTGTGTACGTGTTTCTGTTTCTGTTTGTGTCTGTCTGTGTCTATGTCTATGTCTGTGTCTTTGTCTATGCCTACATTTGTATCTTTGTCTGTCTGTGTTTGTGCTTCTGTCTCTGTATGTAACACCCCAAATCCGGTTCACGCTCATGAACCGAGCCAGCATGTTACAAGCCCCGGTTAGGTCGATTAACCCGAACTTAACTCATGCGGATCCAATCTCGGCCTCTTAAGATGAAGATACAACTCGCAATGCATGGATGAATGCACAAATCCTAACATGGTACTACATGAATAACATGCAATTTAAAGTACACACCAATACAATTACGATCAAACTTAATAAAAATTCTAAAATAAAATGAACAAAGTCTTTCCTAAAAGTGCAATTAGGGTCCACCCTGTCAAAACAACATATACAAATAGATATGCATATATCAATAATTTCACTCACACATAATCTAATATACTGTATACTCATTATAGAACTTGGGCCACACTTCTGCTGCACACTCTGATCACATCTCACCACTTGTCATCATGTCATAATATCATCTCATTACATTTAATCATATCCTATCGTGTCTTAGCATTTCACATCATTCACAATATAATAGCATCATAAATAAAGTATTAACCACTCTATCGACTGACATGTGTGCGAGCGACAACAGTGCTCCTCCGTCCAATATGACTCCTCCAACCCGTGATTATTACCTACATATAGTATAAAAGCATGTCAGTAACAAGTGTTATTAGTCCAGAAAATAAAATAATTATAACAAGCTAGCTATGAGAAAAAACTTTCATATGAAAGAAAACATCATATACTCCACGTGAACACTCTGAACGGCACTATTGAGGTGCCAGTAGGCTACAGACCTGGTAGCATCCCGAAAATACTGATCTACCACTGCTGATGCCGCTCTCAACATTTTCTTACTTCATTTTCTAGTCTCAAATCCTAAGCCCTCTCCTCACCTCCATATTTCTCCTCGCCTTGAGCACGAAGGCTGAGTACTCTTAGGCAGTCGCCTTTAGTACCCTTTGAACCGCAAGTCCAGACATGCACTGTACTAAACAGTACCCGTAAGCCTCCACATTCTCCGGGTGTGAGGAATTCAAATGCGGAGTTGTCAGGATCCCTCGGGAATGGAAAAGTACACTGGCACTAATCCAGAGCCCGCTTTGACTGCCATGGCATCCGCTTATGGTACGTGTAGTCGGTTTCTCCATCTCTCCTCTCACTGAAAATGCGAAAACTACATATATATATATATATATATATATAAGGGATGGGTAGTGATTTATATAATAGGCCCGAAGGCAACTTGTGGTAGATCTTGTTATCAAAATCATCCTTTAGGGGTTATTAATCCAGAAATCTGTTCGGCTAGATGGCCCGAGTTAAGTGGAATCCAATAAAATGCCACTTAACCCGTCTTGCAAATAGTAAAATAAACACACAATAGAAGAGCACATAAAGCAAAGACGAGTCCAAAATGGACCTAGTAGAAGCTCCAAGTGGGTCATCGAGCGTAGGCGGCAATCTCTTACTCCATACCTACACATCAAAACTAGATACTAATGCCCGTTAACTAAATGATGCATCAAACTCAATAAACATCACACACAATTCAATCATCAACATCCAGCAATAGTTAAATAAGTATAAATGTAAATAATTCTAACTCATCCTATTCATACCAATTTTATTGTATTTTTCAAAGATATGTCTTGATCACTTATCATGCTGAGACTCGATCTACCTCATTAGATCACTTAACCTTCATTCTCAATTAATTGCATCATGCAATTATCATTTCATTCATAGTCATACAATTATCCTGACAACAAACAAATTCTAGCATTCTATGCTAACAATCATCATCAATTTTAAATAATCAAATTGGAGGAAATTATACCTTATGTCCTCAGCAATCGGCGACGGCTAGGGTCTGTCGCACGTGTCAGAGCTCGAATTTGGCGCTCATTGGCGTCCAACTTTCGATCGGGATCGACTAGATGAGCTCTGCGGAAGATCCGACGAATTCCCGTGAATCCGATTTTCCAGTAGGTTTTGGCGGTTTTCCGCCAGCTTCAGTGATTTTTTGGCACCTTTCTAGCGGTTTTTCAGCGGCAATCGCCGGCGGCGTCTACTAGCTGGATAGGGGTCATATTGGGTACCATTGGAACGTGGTCGGCCAAGGCAGTGGTCGGCACATCCACAATGTCGACGTGGTCAGCCAAGGCAGTGGATCACCAAAAATGGCTAAAACAGAGGTGGACGTGGTGTGGGTGGCTAGATCCGGCCAGCCTGGGTAGCGATAGGCCCCTCTCCAGCCAAGGAGGGTTGAGGGTTGGTCGAAGACATGAAGGCGACCACTCAATCATGGCGGCAACGGTCGCTGGTGGTGCGATCGGTGATGGAAGCACGACACGGGCGCAATGCTGGTGCGGCCGTCTTGTGTCATGGAGGCCGAATTGTGGCCGGGTCTGGTCGGGGCAGCGCGGCGACGCCGTGGCGGGGCTAGTCAGCATCGATCGGCGGCCGGGCGGTGTCGACAGTGGTGGAGGTGACGCAGCCTAAAACTTATTCTACGATCCACTATATATAAAAAGAAAATAAATAACTGGCATACTCTCATATATTCTGATAACTCATTCTGTTCTGCTGTGTTCATGACGTTATCATCATATACTTGGGTACGCATGACCCTTCTGGCGTCGGCCCAGTACACGTGTTCTGAATCTGACTTGACTCGAAACTAACGGTCCAACTGACCGGTTCTAAATATAAAACCTTGACTCTAATCATGGGTTTTACTATCTTACCTCCTTATAAAAATTTTGTCCTCAACATTTCAACTAAAGGAGGTTCTCCTGAAACTAGTTCCTAGAAGCTGGGATACACATCAGTCGTATCCTCTACTCTTTAATAGTCATGTACATCCTCACTTACTATAGTGGTGCCGACGTGGCGAGTCCTATTTGTGATGCTGTCAATATCAACATTCTGTTTCTAAGCTATCTGTGCCTATCTAACATGACCATCACCATTCTCTTTTGTTCTGATCCCTACTACTGTCTGTGCCTGTTCTGACATTACCATTATCATGCTCTTCTTTTCTGATCTCTATTGCTAACTCGGCGGGAAACCTAGGTCACCCCGAAGGGCATACTAGGTTGGTCAAGCAAATACTCTAGAGTATCGCAAGGTTCTAATCTGAGCTATGTTTGGGAAAGTTACATCGAGGGTAAGACCTACCTGCTAGCATCTACCCATGTCCCTCTAATCCTCTTCTGTGGAAAGTGACCTACATGTACTCTTAGGAAACTCTATTCCTAAGTCCTACAACCAACCTAAAGTGTGCTATGAGTCTCCTGCTAGGTCGAGTGTGTAAACTAATGAGCTGTATGGCTCACTGTCGCTAGTCTAGATCCAACTCTCAAGTGTCCCTATATAAAGAACTAGACCGCTCCCTAGGTCCTAGTTAACTCTGTCCTGAGTCAAGTATCTCACTCTATTCTATAAGTAAATAAGGATAGCTACTATGACTCTACTGCATACTACAGCTCAGGTGACTATCTATACAATCACTAACTACTGCTAAAAGGAGGAGAGAACACCTGTGCATACATAGTGTGTCTCAAGGAGTTTAATAACATACTCTGTATGGTGTGTGGCATGTGCTCTATGCTCTGGCCAATGTATACTCATCTCAATCCTCTAGATAAACTGAAGGTAGAACTTGTAATCACATGCCATTTTTCACAATATTGTGGGCCTAGCTGGCTAGGCGTTACTTGAAATTATACCAAACCAACCTTGTAACGACCAGCCCTAATTGGTCCGGGCATTACTTATATGTTACATGATTTCTATTAAAACCATAAGTATGACTCATTCAAAGAAATTATGGTTAGTAAAGACATAATAATAATAGTTCCACAGTCTTAGATCGTTTCCCAAAGCCACATGTATAACACAAGAAAATAAAAGGAAGTCCAATTTATTATCCATTATCCTACCCTGAGTTCGTAAAAGAACCACCAGCCATACTTTCATTCTTCCTTAAGTGAGCTGAAATCAAACAATCTTGATTAGCCTACATACCCATGTCGGGATCAAGCCCAATGTAGTTCTATAGGCTCTCAGGTCATTCTGAGATTAAAAGTTTGTCTCCCAGTTCATTCTGAGATTAGGTGGTCTCCCAGGTCATTCTGAGATTAGTCATTATTCGTTGTCAGGTCCATTCTGACATGTCCATTATTGGTTGTCAGGTCCATTCTGACATATCCATTATTGGCTTCCTACTCATTCACAATTATCTGTTCTATTCATAATAAACAATTCATCAAGACAAAAACATCCTAATTATCGATTCACACAGCATTAACACACCATCATTATACATTACACGCGATAGGTACATGTGTGCGCGATTCCGTGCTGCTCCTCCGCAGTCCCGACAGCTTTCATCCCTCGCATTTCTCACCTACATATATATAGAAAAATGTCAGCAACTGGTGTCACTGGTCTGGAAATAACTAATTTCAAACTGGAACATGAGAGCAAACTCTCATGGAAAGCAAACCATCATATATATCTTCCTCAAGAACGCTCTTAAGGGCAACTACAGAGGAGCCGTTGACCAGCTGACTCAACAGCATCCCCATCTATCTGGTACTGTGCCACTCACGACACTTCTTTTTCAGTACTTCACGTAAAACTTTTATCCTAAGCCCTCTCCGAACCTCCATATCTCTCCTAGCCTTGAGCACGTAGGTCGAGTACTCTCAGACAGTCAACTTTAGTACCCTTTGAACCACAAGTCCGGACATGCGCTGTACTAAACAGTACTCATAAACCCTCCACATCCTCCGGGTGTGAGGAACTCAAACGCGGAGTTGTCAGGATCCCTCGGGAATGGAACAGTCTGCAGGCACTAATCGAGAGCCCACTTTGACTGTCACGGCATCCACTCATGGTATGAACAAGTTAATTCATCTCCTCTTGTCTCACTGAAAACTCGATAAAATTATTTATAGGGCTGGGTCAGGATTTATTATAATTGGCCGGAAGGCAACTTGAGGTGGATCTTATTTTCGAAAACAAGCTCGAGGGATCTCATCCTCGAGGGTTATTAATCCAGAAAATTGTTGGCTAAATGGCCCGAGTTAACTGGAATCCGATAAAATGCCACATAACTCGTCCTGGACATGATAAATCAAATACAAAATAAAGTAGCATAAAAATAGAGAACGAGTCCTAAACGGACCTGGTAAAAGCTCCAAACGGGGCCACGCGCCTAGGCGGTGAGCTCCTACACCGTACCTACACAATCAAGCTAAAAGCTAACGCCCTCATGATGAATCACACATCCTATAGCATGCACACACAATCAACGCAATAACGCATCAATAATCACACATTCATCCTAAGTCAATCCTAGTGAGTTTTCAATCTACGTCTCATGAAATCAGGGTAATTAATTACTTCACCTAATTAATTCCTTACTTTTCCATTTTAACACTCATTAATCAACCAATTTCATAATTTTTATTAAATTACACACAAACATACAGACACGTCAAAAACACAAAAATTCATCTAATTATCGAGTTTAGCATGCTTCCCTAATAAATACAAAACATAAGAATTTACGTAAGAGCAATATATACCTAGCGTCGTCAAAAATTGGCGACGACTAGGGTTTCTGTTTCGTGGCTCGAAAATCAAATTCGGCACCTAGCGGCGTCCTAAGTCCGATTGGATTCGACCGGGTGCGTTTGGCGGATGATCTGGTGAATTTCCCACGAATTCAATTTTCCAGCGGTTCCAGCGATTTTCCGGCGAGTGTCGGCGGCTTTCCGGCAACGATTCTGGATAGGGCAATCAGGGGGTCTATCAGCACGAGCTTGACGAGCTTGGTCCGATGGTGGTGTCAAACAGGGTAGCCGGTGCGGTGATGGCTGTCGGCGGCGGCGTCGAAAACGGGCGGCGGGGACGGTGTGCTCCGATTGGGGCTATGGCTGGCCTCGACGGCTGTCGGGATGATGGGGGAAATGTCGGTGAGGTCAAGGTGGTGGTCGTCGGGGTCACGGCGGTGACGGTGCGGCCCGAACAATGGCGAATCGATAAGGGGGGAGTCGCGGCTTGTGGGGCCGGGGGTGGGTCGTGGCAGCACGGCGACTGCATGGCGGGGTGGGGCAGCGTTGATCAGCGACTGTGCGGCATTGGCATTGGTGGCGGCGGCGACTACAATGGGTGGTGGTGGTAGGGTTTGGGTGAGGAAGTGTCGGGAGGGAGAAAAACACCCCTTTTGGCAAACTCGTAAATAAGTATTGACTCGATTCCTACTCGAGTCAAAATAATAACTAGTTCGTAATAAATTCTAAAAAATCTAGAAAAATATGAAAAAATCTCATAAAATAAAACAAACACAACAACATCCAAATGGCATGCTATATAACTAATAACCCACCCGAATACCATCTAACGCGTCCTAATATGTTATTCGGCCTAAACTAATTCTATCGTCACAACATTAAAAAAATAAAATCATCAACTGTATACTCTCATATCTACTGATAACTCAGTCTGCTGATACGTATCTGACGCTATCATCAATACTTTGGTATACAAGAGCCCTCATAGCACCTGCACACAGTCGGCCTCAACCCCGCACACGTCTTCTGAAAGCTGAACCACCTCGGACCACGGTCGAATCGACCGGCTAACGATTATAAAACCCTGACTCAAGTCGCGGGTTTTACAGGTCGACTTGATAGCCAACCATATTGGTTCATCAATATTTATTTCATAATATTTAGGTTCGAGTCTTGTCATAAAAATCATGGTTTTTACAGAACTTATACATACAAAGGAGTGAGTGGAAATCCTCAAGTGAAAACTTTACTCTGTCCACATTTTTGGGTTATAGGGAAAAAGGCTAAGTCTCGTAGACATATGGTCACACTGCTCAAGAACTCTCAATGGGTGCTACCTCAATCTCACATGTGGTGTCTTACATCAGGTAAATGAGGGAATCCACTAGGTTAAGAAAAGCCTATTACATAGGTATGTCACTCTGATCTATGATAAGGTTAAGGTGTCATGCAAGTGGTAGGGCAGATGAAATCCTTATGTAGCGTACTGGGTAGCGAAAATATCGGTAGCTCTATAGACTTGTCTCTAAGATCACCATAATTCAGTATGCCATACGTGATCAGGCTGTGGAACAATCAATCAATGAAGAATCTTAGAAATGGCTCCTAAATGGGTCTAGTTCAATCAGCTAACAGTAGGCACATGTTTCTCGATACTGTACTAGTCACACACTTCTAAACGGGTGGGGTTCAAATGACCCAAAGAACCATTGTGTAACTACCCGCCATTTTTCATGATAATATTGTGGGCCTAACTGGCTAGGTGTTACTCAAAATTAAAGCAATTATGTCAAACATTATTAGAAATCATAACTTATAATAAAATCCCACAGTCTTGGACCGTTTCCCAGCAGCCACACTTATTCCTCAATTAAATAACAACAAGGAGTCCTCATATTACTTTGCTCCATGTTCTAGTTGTCAATCATCTAATCTCGGATCTGCACACCTGCGGAGGCAATTCCGCGTTAGTGATTACAACACTAAGTAGTATAATAGATAAAACAAACAAGTACATTCCACCATTTTCATATATTTATTTTAATATGCGGTGGAGCGATTCCGCTATACTCCAAAACAATGCGGAGGAGGTGTCCGCTGTGATCCGCACACCCCGGCCGTAGCCTTTTTATGGGGAGGCTACCACTACCGTCTCCAGTGCCAGTGCCTCGCACACCCCGGCCGTAGCCTTTTTGTGGGGTAGCTATCACTGCACTCGGGTGATTGCTATGCCCCGTTTGTGGGGAAGCTCTCACTACCAATTCTAGTGCCAGTGCCTCGCACACCCCGGCCGTAGCCTTTTTATGGGGAGGCTATCACTGCACTCCAGTGCCAATGCCTTGCACACCGCGGCCGTAGCCTTTTTGTGGGGCGGCTATCACTGCACTCAGGTGATCGCTATGCCCCGTTTGTGGGGAAGCTCTCACTGCCAACTCTAGTGCCAGTGCCTCACACACCCCGGCCGTAGCCTTTTTATGGGGCGGCTATCACTGCACTCAGTGCCAGTGCCTCACACACCCCGGCCGTAGCCTTTTTATGGGGCGGCAATCACTGCACTCTAGTGCAATGGAGGAATCGCTGTGCCTCACTCACCCCGGCCGTAGCCTTTTTATGGGGCGGCTATCACTACTCCAAAACAATATCGATGCATCACAAGATTCACACACATAACACGACCCAGTGTCGGACTGAGTCAATTCTTTAACCCCGGTTGCACTTCGTGCATGGTGGTCGAATCTGGGCTCAGGCCGACCTAGGCTACCAACAAGGAAAATACGATGTTCTACCTATTATACGTACCTGACTTGCGGGTTCGTCCGACTGTAATCCGCTAACCCTAATATGAACGGGGCATAAAATTATACATTAGTATAATTTTACTCGCGTCGAAAATGCATGCAACTAAATATTTAATATATGCCACATTAATTAATTTAGTTAATTCGATAAGGTTCAACACTTCTTTATTTAATTAATTATGCTATCGCGTAATTTCTACGCGATTATCTTTTATTGATCCATTATTTTACTTTACGAATTTATTATAAGAATAATCGTTTTATTTATCAAATATAACTTTTATATGATAAAGGTGAAGTCTCTATTAAATATTCCTCATAACCCTTCAATTTAAGTTAATTGCTTTTAATCAGCCGATTAATTAATTACCGTTTATCGTGATCGAAATTTATTAATTTCATGTAATAATTTATAAATTTATTATTTTGACCACTTAACTCATATTCCTTTAAATTAATTATTTCAATGATTTTAACACGAGTTGGTATTATTATTATGATTTTTAACTCAACCCATATCGAGTCAACCCGAAATTACAAAACTGTCATTCTTCTTCTTCTTCTTCTTCTTCTTCCCGTCACCATTCTTCTCTTCACCCAAAACCAGCACCAAGCTCTTCTCTTTCGACCAAAATCTAGATCCTATCCTTCACCCATTGTCTCCCTTTCCTAGCAACCAAATTAGCAGCAACAATCAAAGGGCGACTGCACCACCACAGCGACGAACCAGCAGCCATGGCGACCTCGACCTGCTGCTATGGCGACTCAGACGTGGCCAGCAGCACCGCCCCACGCGTCCCCTTCTTCCCGCACAACAACCCAACGCCCAGAAGAAGAGAAACACTACCCTACAGCGTGGTATATGCAACTGGTCGTGACACAAACGCCATGGTGCTGTTGCTGCAATTCAGCAGGACGTGCTACCATCCTTGGCAATTTCAGCAGGACGTGCTACCATTCTTGGCTGTAAATTCTATGAAATCTCACCTTTAATTACTACAACATGAGTAAGGACGTTGATGCAGCAACTGATTAGCAAAAGATTATGACTTGTTGCTGTAATTAATCACAAACACACAAGAATTGCTGCACGGCAGCAACTTATGTTCGTGGGTGAATTCCTGGTTCTAATCCAATTACATCCTCCCTTTTTCTTGTTGATTTCAGGTCTTAGTTTCCATGATTATCTTGTATTATAATCTTTGATCATATGTATGCATGCAAACTAAGAAGAAGAGAGGAAGAAACTTACCAAAACAATGGGGAAGCCGGCGTTTGTCCAAGGAGCTTATGTGCATGACGCCCCCCCTCCTTCTCCTTATAAAATGAAAGAAGGCCTAGGGTTTATGAAAACACACTTCGTTGCCGGGTAAATGGGTAAGTGATACGGTTCACTTTACTAGTTTAAACGGTTAAATGGTATGGTTTACTTAACCGGGTAAAAAAATACTTAACCGGTTAACTAATACTTTCCACTTGACCGGGTAATTGATAATTAACCGGGTAGCGGGTAAATAATTTAAATAAATTCATGGATACCAACGTTCGATCCCACCTCGTCGAATATATACATATATATATATATATATATATATTATTTTTTTTCCGGGTCTTTACACATTGTCTCCCCTCAAGTCTACGGGGACTCATAATGAGGTTTTACGCATGTCTCGTCCGCTCTTCAGTTGTGTGTGACCTGCCATCCCGCACCAATTTGTAGTAACAATCTTGACTCACATGACTACTACCACTGTGACAGACTCTCAAGCAAGGTTATCAATGAAGATGAGCATACACTGATGTCATGGTCAGCTCAGTATGGTCTGTGTTGTCTAAAGTCTCTATCTACATCGTTCTCATGCTGGGGTGAAATCCTCATCAGAAGCGGTCTGCAACATCTACCTGTACTGTAAACCCTAATCAGTACCATAAAGGTACCTCTATACTCAGAGCAAGGCTCAATCGTATGTCTCAAGGTGAGAAACTAATTGTGCTGGCGAAACACAAGGGAATCACTATCCTTCTGGAAAACCCTTCCTCACTAACCCTCTATATATGCCCAATACTCTAATATAAGTCAAATTCCTATCACTGGTTGGCCCATCACTAAATGGATTCAACAGCATGTGTGACCGTCTACTAACTATATGATCTGTGCTAGTTGTGGCCCATAGATGTATTATCATGCAATTTGCACAATCTAATCATTGTGACCGTCCCATCTGGAGGTCGTACTATCATGTTCCCTAATTCTGTCCATGCACATCCTTATGAAACTATCACTAACAGTATCTGATGGGGTCATCTTGCAATATATATCTGATCCAACGGTGTCAGGCCAAGACAATGATTGCAAGAGAGCTCGTGGAGTTCGATTCTATGCCATATCATGAGAATAACTTCAATTTCCCTAACTCTCCTTTGTATGTGTTTGTGTCTATATATGTATGTGTTTGTGTCTTTATTTGTCTGTGTGTGTGTCTGTTTGTGCTCGTGTCCATGTCAGTCTTTGTTTCTGATTATCTATATGTAAAGACCATGGAAAAAGAAAAACTTTGGACGCAGATGCTGTCGGGAAGGACCGAACATGTTATTTATATTTTTTTACGCGCTTAATTATTTACCCATTTTATTATTTACCCGGTTAAATGAAATACGACTGTAGAGGTGTTTTCACATACCCTAGCCATCATTTTCATTTTTATAAATTTGGAAAGGGGACGTCATTTTTCACATATGGGTGTAAGGGCATCTTCCTCACCTTAGCCACCTAGTTCTCCTCTTCCTTACCGGGGCTTCTTCTTTCTTTGGTATCCTTCTTATCTCCCTATTCTTAGTTTGTATGCATTTCTTTTAATTTATAGTAAGCTTTTTAATCATGTAACTAAAGTCTCAAATTAAGAAGAAAGAAAAGAACTAAACTAAACTGGAAAACTGAAATCCCGTCCATGGCCGACAGGGACAAATTGTTGGCGAGATGGGCAACTGTAAACAAGTTTGCACGGCTTCCCCTCACACCCCCGACAACCCCTCTGGATGCTGGGTCGAAGGGATGGCTTGCCATGTCCCTGTTTTCCGGTGGGTGGCGGAATTGCAGCTGTGAGGGGGCGGACTTGCAAGGGTGATGGAAGTGGCGACGTTCTGCTGCAATAGGTGCTATAATGGACGTTCAGAGGAGTAGACACTGGTTGTGCTTTGTCGACAGCATCATGGGTTCCATCACAGTAGTTCAGGTTGCCGGAATAATCCACTACAGAGCACCTTCTCGCCGGAATTCATGGCAGCGACGTGCAGAAGTGGGGAGAACGACCATACTTCATGCAACATCCAAAGGTGACCAATCTTTCATGTTTTGATGCCAGCCTGAGGTCGTGGAACATCTGAATTGGAGCAAGGTACAATAAAGGAAGGGTCTTGAGGCTGGGAGAAGAAGAATAGGCCAGGAGTTGGGTGCCATGGTGCAGCACATGGTCATCTTGGTTAACTGCTATAAAACATGCACTTTAGGCTTCCAATTGGTTGTTGAAGTTGAGGGAGGACGTGATTCTGGCTTTGAGTGCCAAGAAAAGGGGTGGAGAAGAAGGGCGTGGTCTGGTTTTGGTGCTGGTTTTGGAGCAGAGAAGAGTGGCGAAGGGAACAAGAAGAAGAATAAGAAGAAGAAGAAGAAGAAGGAGGAGGAGGAGGAGGGTGGCAGTTTTGTAAATATGGGTCGACTCGATACTGACTCGAGTTAAAAATAATATGAACACATAATAAATCTTTAAAGATAATTATTTTAATGGGTTATGGGTAAAGTTACTAAAATAATTAATTATTGAATAAAATCGCCACAAGCAATAAAAATACGGTAATGATAAACGGTCAATAATTAATCGTCGTAAATCAAGCGATTAAATTAAATCGGAAAGTTATAAGTAATTAATAAAATATATATTTTACCTTTATGATATTAAATTTAATATTAGGTAAATAAAGTAATTATTTTAATAACAAGTTAGTAATGTATAAATTTGTTATTAAACTATAAACGGGTAGCAATCACTCACGTCGAACCTAAATATCATAATGAAAATAAATAAAGTTCAAAAATTTATTACGTCGAATACTTTAAAATAATTGTATTAATAATATTTATAAATTAAAATAATAAAAATTATTTTAAATAATTTAATTGAAAAGCTTAATTAATTAAATGGTTGTAAATAATAGTAGCGATTAAAAATTATAACCATGAATTAAATCATCAAGATTGGAGTTAAGTAATTATCACCGCAAAGGGAAATTATATACTTGTTTATTAGTAATAATTATTTAATCAATTGTTAGGTATTAATTATGATTTATATAATTAATTTAAAATATAAAGTAGGATTTAAATGATTAAATCACCAAAATAATTTAATATTTAATATTGTTGAATTTGAATAGTGATATATATATTACTCATTTAGTTGCATTCATTCATACTTGAATAAAATTATACTTATGTATAATTTTATGTTCTCGTTCAGATTAAGATCATTCGTCGCAACTACGAGTTCGAATTATCCACGTTCGTATAATCATTTGAAATGTTGTACTTTCCCTTGTTGGCAACCCTGGTCGGCCTAAGCCCAGATTTGACCACCATGTGCTATAACGAAATCGGGATTAAGGAATTGACTCAGTCCGACACGGGGCCCCACCTTTAAAATTACTATGTGTGTCAGTATAATTATTTAAAATGTTATATTGTGTGTATAATTAGTTGGAATATTGTATTGTCGGTATAATTATTTGAAATATTATATTTTCTCAAATTGGTATAACTATATGAAATGTTGTATTTTCCCAAATTAGTAGCCTTTGTTGGCACCAATCTCAGAATGAGCTGGGAGATGATTTTCAATCTGAGAATGAATTGGGAGACCATGACTAATCTCAAAATGAATTTGGCGACCACCTAATCTCAGAATGAGCTGGGAGATAATTTCTAATCTCAAAATGAACTGGGAGACCATGACTAATATCAAAATTAATTGGGAGACCACCTAATCTCAGAATGAGCTAGGAGAAAGTTTCTAATCTCAGAATGAACTGGGAGGCCATGACTAATCTCAAAGTGAATTGGGAGACCACCTAATCTTAGAATGAGCTGGGAGACAATTTGTAATCTCTAAATGAGCTGGGAGACCTTGACTAATCTCAAAATGAATTGGGGAACCACCTAAACTCAGAATGAGCTGGGAGACGATTTCTAATCTCAGAATGAAGTGGGAGACCATGACTAATCTCAAAATGAATTGGCAGACCACCTATTCTCAGAATGAGCTGGGAGACGTTTTCTAATCTCAGATTGATTTGGGATACGACTTTACTAATCTCAGAATGACCTGAGAGACAAATTACTAATCTCAGAATGACCTAAGAGATAAGTACTAAAAGACTTGTGAAGCTGTAATAAAAAATAGGTGAAATGATAATAGGTATTTTATTGACTTGTTTAATTTAATTATGCTGCTAAGTGGTTTTATCACAAACGCGTAATTGCCTCCGCAGGTGAGCAGCTTTGGACTAAAGAATAGAAGTGTGGTTGGTGGTTCTTTTACCAACCTAGGTATGGTGAATCGATAATAAAGTTGGACTTCATTATTATTCTCTTGTATTATAAATGTGGCTATGGGAAACGGTCCGAGATTGTGGGATGGTTATTTTATATTTTAGAGAACATGATTTATTGTTAAGATTTATATTATATGGTGCGAGATTTATTTGCTGTATTTCAGTTCATGTTCTAGAATATTACGGTTACATCAATTATATTTTTAACTAACACCCGGTTCGGTTTGGGCGGGTCGTTACACTATATCTAGGTCTGTGTCTATGTTTGTGTCTGAGTCTATGTCTATGCCTGTGTCTGAGTCTATGTCTATGCCTGTATGTTTGTATGTGTCTGTGTGTAACAACCCGCCCGAACCGGACCGGGTGTTACCTAAAATATAATTGATGTCACAATAACAATCTAGAACATGGTTCATACTACAGCAAATAAGTCTTGTAGTTTATAACTCATAAAATGAAATCATGTTCTGATAGCATATGACAATATATAAAATAACCGTCCCACCCTCTCTGACCGTTTCTTGTAGCCACATTTATAACAAAAGAAAAATAAAAGGAAGTCCAATTTATTATCAATTCACCATACCTAGGTTGGTAAAAGAAGCACCAACCACACTTTTATTCTTCAATCCAGAGCTGCTCACCTGCGGATGCAATTCTGCGTGAGTGATAAAACTACTAAGCCGCATAATTAAATAAAACGAGTCAATAAATTCCCTATTATCGTTTCAAGAGACTTTTAATTGTTATGAGCCTATGTCGAGCTCATTATACGCTGGGAGGGGTGGCCACCCCATCAAACTGTCATCCCATGCATGTACGCACACGCTATGTGGCCCACGGCTTGTAGTTACCGATATTTGACATTGACTCACCCTCTCGGTATTACAAGTGCATAATGAGCCTACTTGCGCCACCCTTTCGGTGTGGGGGTAGGTATTCAATCTTTTAGGGGGTGTTAGCCTTGGTTGCGTTCCAGCACATGCTGGTCAGATACTCAAGTCCACCAAGACTCCCACATGGCAATTTTAATGGTGTGGGCCTGTCTCGGACTGAGTCAATTCCTTGACCCCGATTGCGTTCTAGCGCATGGTGGTCGAATATGGGCTTAGGCCGACCAGGGCTGACAATAAGGGAAAATACAACATTTTAAATAATTATACAAACTTGGATAGTTCATAAGTGAACTCGCAACCGCGACCAACGATCCTAATATAGACAAGAACATAAAATTATACATATGTATAATTTTATTCAAATAGGAATGCATGCAACTATCAACAATATTAAATATTAAATTCTCAACAATCTAGTGAGATAATTAATTATTCATGTGGCATAATCATTTAAGTCCTACTTTTCCTTTTAAAATAATTATCTCCCCATAATTAAGACTTAACAAATGATAAAAAAATTATTAAATTGTAAACAAGTATTTAATTTTCCTCTGCAATGATAATTACTTAACCACAATCTCGACGATTTAGTTTACGGTTATAATTTTTTGTCGCTATCAAAGATATTGCCTAATTCAAAGATATTACTAATTTAATTATTTGAAATTATTCAACTCAATAAAGTTTTAAACCTTATTTATTTTCATTATGTTACTTAGGTTCGATGCTTGTGATTTTTACACGATTTTAGTTTAATAACCCATATTCTACCTTATTCACTCATTATTAAGATAATCACATTATTTACCCAATATTAAATTCAATATGGTAAAGGAAAAATCTTTACTTTATTAATTACTTATAATCCTCTGATTTAATTTAATCACTTGTAGTATGCCGATTAATTATTCACCATTTATCATTACCGTATTTTTTATTACTCGTGGCATTTTCGTACAATAATTAATTAGTTTAGTAACTTTACCCCTAACCCTTTAAAATAGTTATATTTTAATGATTTAATATGAGTTAGTATTTTTTTTTAACTTGAGCCGTATCAAGTCATCCTAAATTTAAAAGACTGCCATCTTCTTCTTCCCCAACCTTCTTCTCTTCTCCTACCTTCTTCCTTGAACCAAAAATAGACTGTCTTTCTTCTTCTTCAACCCAAAACCAGATCACGTCCTTCCCTAACTGCTTCCCTTCCCTAGCAATCCATTTGGAAGCCTAAGCTCGTGCATTACAACAACTATCCAAGGCGAATCATGTTTAGCACCAAGGCGCGCGCTGTCTGGCCAGCAGCACCGCTGGGACTGCAAGGTGAACTCTGCCTGGCCAGCAGCACTGCCGGGAACACTCCCCTTCTCCCTGCACCACAACCCAACATCGAGGCCAAGTGCAGTGAGCATGCACGGTGTGAGCCTTGGCCGGCGAACTTGTATAGATGTCTGGAATCTCCCACTGCATTGCCCACTAGAACTCCGTCCATAACCAGGTGTAATTCGGCCACCCATCGGCAGCAATGTCCAGGCGAGCCTTCCCTTTGACCCAGCAACTAGAGAGATCCTCGGGGGTATGAGGGGATGCCTTGAAATGTTTGTTTACAGTCGCCCATCATGCCAAAATTCAGACCCATTGGCCATGGCGAAATTCCAGTTTCCAATTTAGTTTTAGTTTTTTATTGTTGATTTCAGACTTAATTTCTCATGTTTAGCAAGCTTATTATCAACTAAAATGAATATGCATGCAAGAAAATTAAGAAGAAGGAAATGGGAAGGATACCCAGGCAAGGAAGAAGCACCGGTAAGGAAGAGGAGAACTAGGTGGCTAAGGTGAGGAAGACGCCCCTTATAAAAAATGAAATGAAAATGACGGCTAGGGTATGTAAAAACACTCCAACACCCGCATTTCATTCAACTGGGTATACTGGGTAAATAATAAAATAAAATAATTAACCAGGTAGAGAATATTAATAATTCTACAACATTCGATCCTTCCCGGACCCCGTTCGGTCCCTCCCAAACGGTGTTCAGTCCTTCCTGGACAGCGTTGAATATATTATTTTTTTCTTTTTTTTTCATAGTCTTTACAATCTCCCTAACTTGGAAATATTTTGTCCCTAAAATATCATAACGGGCAACAGAACAATCATGATTGCTTTTATCTTCAGGATTAGTTCATGCTACTACAATTATATGAATTTTATGCCGTAAATAGGCTAGGGTATATCCTCGCCATCTCTTGTTCAGTCTCCCATGTAGCTTCTTCTGACCCTTGATTTTTCCACAATACTTTTACCAAAGGAATTTCCTTGTTCCTAAGTGTCTTTATTTCCCTCACCAGGATGCAAATTTGCTTTTCCTCATAGGTTAAATTTCATTGTAGCTCTAAGTCTTCAAAATTTGTGATTATATGATCTTCATCTCGTATATATTTCTTTAGCATTGACACATGGAAAACATTGTGTACTCCAACTAGCCTTGGTGGTAATGCTAGTCTATATCCACAATTTCCAACTCGATCCAGGATTGGGAACGGTCCTATTAATCTTGACTACAACTACTCTGATGTTCTAAATCTGATCACCCCCTTTGTAGGAGATGTTTTTAGATACACAAACTCTCCAACTTGGAACTCTAGATCTCTCTATTGAGCATCAGCATAACTCTTTTGTCAATCCTGAGCTGCCTTAAGCCTTTGCTGAATGAGCATCACCTTTCCAATTGCTTCCCTCAGCATCTCTGGCCCAACTATAACTACTTTGGTAGACTCCAACCAGCACGATGGAGTTCTGTAGGGCCTACCATATACGGCATCAAATGGTTCCATCCCTATACTCGCTTGGTAAGAGTTATTGTAGGTGAATTTAGACAAAGCTAAGTATTCCTCCTAGTCACCTCCCCAGTCAAGTATGCTAGCTCTTAACAAATCTTCGAAAGTTTGAATAGTCGTCTCACTCTACCCATTAGTTTGGGGATAATATGTTGTACTTAGTTTGATATGAGTCCCCATGGCTTTTTAGAGAGCTTCCCAGAAATGTGAGGTCAATAGGGGATCTCGGTCGTAGACTATCTCCTTTGGAATCCCACGCAACTTGACAATATTGTCTACCTACAATCCTGCCAGGTATTCTGCAGTTCTCATTGATTTCGTGGGGATGAAGCGAGCTATCTTAGGCAGTCGGTCCACAACCACCCATATTGAGTCATGCTTCTTCTGAGTCCTTGGGAGCTTTGCAATAAAATCGCATGCGACACACTCCCATTGAAATGACCCGCCATTTTTTTCACGATATTGTGGGCCTTGCTGGCCAGGTGTTAATCAAAATTTAACAAAACCAACCCTATAACAACCAGTCCTAACCGGACCGGGTGTTCCTTAAAAGGTTACATGAATAATATAAATCAAATATGTGCACCATTTCTAAATCAAAAGAACATATGTTTCAAATGACAATGCTTGAAGTAATTATCTGATAGTCTTGGACCGTTTCCCACAGCCACATTTATAACACAAGAAAAGTAAAAGAGAAGTCCGCTTCTTTTCTGTTCACCACCTGAGTTGGTAGAGCAACCACCCTGTCGTCTCTTTGTCTTTAGTTCAAGCTGCTAACCTACAGAGGTAGTTCCGCGTTAGTGATTAACTACTAAGCCGTATATTTAAATAAAACAAGTACATAAACTCCCTATCATTATCTATAATATTGGCAGTTGTAACCATTCCAACATGTCCATTTATTAGCTGATGGATCAGTCCACCATGTCCATTAGTTGGCTGATCGGTCAGTCCACCATGTCCATCTATTGGCTGATCGGTCAGTCCATCATGTCCATTATTGGCTGGCGAGTCCAATTCGCCGTGTCCATTACCGGCTGGTGAGTCCAATCCACCAAGTCCATTAGTTGGCTGATGGGTCATTCCACCATGTCCATCAATTAGCTAATGGGTCAGTCCACCATGTCCGTAATTGGCTGTCAAGTCCAATCCGCCATGTCCAATTTATTGGCTAATGGGTCAACCATCATGTCCATTACCTACTGGCGAGTCCAATCCGCCATGTCCGTTATCGGCTGGTGAGTCCAGTCCACCATGTACGTAATTGGCTGGCGAGCCCAATCCGCCATGTCCGTTATCGGCTGGTGAGTCCAATCCACCATGTCTATAATTGGCTAGCGAGTCCAATCCACCATGTCCAATTTATTAGCTGATGGGTCAATCCATCATGTCCATTATTTGATTATGATGGACGTAGCCCATGTCAGACTGAGTCAATTCCTTGACCCCAGTTGCATTATGTGCATGGTGGTTAAATCTGGGCGCAAGCTGGCCAGGTTGTCCACAAGGGAAAATACAACATTTTAAATAATTATACGGACCTGAAATTTTGGTGAAGAACCCACTACTATAACAAATAATCCGGATAGTCTTCCCTTTTGTGTGTCAAGTGTGCTCACAACCTATCTAGAGGGTGTTTCATTTAACAAACAGAACATTCCTTTATATACAAGAATATGTGTCGAATTATAGAAGTCATTACATTAAATTAAATATGTGTGGAATTTTAAAAAGTCACTATATTAAATTTTATAGAAAAAAACGTAATTACGCATAACTATATTTGTGTGATAACGAAAGTCAAAAACTATGAATGGGTTATAATTGGTAAAATATTGATGTCCAAGAATTAATTTTATTAAATAATTGATGCATTGCAAAATTTAAAAAACCCTAAATAAAATAACCTAATGATTTTTAGGGTTTTTACAATCTCCCCAACTGAGAATTATGTCGTCCTCGAAATATTATAACGGCCAACAGAAACTAAGAATTAATTATTTATTCGGTATCGGTGCATGCTACTACAATCATAAGAATCTTATGCGACAAATAAGCTTGGGTATTTCTTTGCCATCTCGTGCTCAGTCTCCCAGGTAGCTTCCTCTGGTCCCTGATTTCTCCACAATACCTTTACCAAAGGGATTTCTTTGTTCTTGAGTGTCGTAATTTCTCTTGCCAAAATGCGAATCGGCTTTTCCTCGTATGTTAAATTTTGTTGTAATTCTAAGTCTTTAAAAGTTGTGGTTATATGATCTTCCTCTCGTACATATTTCTTTAGCATTGACACATGGAAAACATTGTGTATACTCCAGCTAGGCTTGGTGGTAATGCTAATGTATATGCACAATTTCCTACTCGATCCAGGATTGGGAACGGTCCTATGAATCTTGGTTTCAACTTCCCTGTTAATTTAAATCCGATCACCCCCTTCGTAGGAGATGTCTTTAGGTACACAAACTCCCCAACTTGGAACTCTAGGTCCTTCCTTCAAGTATCACCATAACTCTTTTGCCGATCCTGAGCTGCCTTAAGTCTTTGTTGAATGAGTTTTACCTATTCCATTGCTTCCCTCACCATCTATGGCCCGACTATAACTACTTTGATAGACTCCAGCCAACACGATGGAGATCTACAGGGCCTACCATATAAGTCTTCAAATGGTTCCATCCCTATAATGGCTTGGTAAGAGTTATTATAGGTGAATTCAGCCAAGGCTAAGTCTTTCTCACAGTCACCTCCCCAGTCATGAATGCAAGCTCATAACAAATCTTCCAAAGTTTGAATAGTCCTCTCACTCTGACCATCAGTTTGGGGATGATATGTCGTACTCAACTTAATTTGAGTTCCCATGGCTTTTGAAAAGTTTCCCAGAAATGTGAGGTGAATAGGGGATCGCGGTTGGAGGCTATGTCCGTTGGAATGCCATGCAATTTGACAATTTTGTCAAAATATAATCCTAGCAGGTATTTTGCCGTTCTCATTGATTTCGTGGTGATGAAGTGAGCTACCTTTGTTTGTCGGTCCACAACTACCCATATGGAGTCATGCTTCTCTTGAGTTCTTGGGAGCTTTGAAATAAAGTTAAATGTGACACACTCCCATTTCCACGTTGGTATTTCTAAAGGTTGCAATAGTCCTCCAGGTAGTTGATGTTGGGCTTTGATCAGTTGGCAAGTCTAACACTTAGAGACAAAATCCACAACATCCCTCTTCATCCCAATCCACCAATAGGTTTGCTTTAAATCCTGATACATTTTAATAACTCCAGGGTGTATCGAGAACTTTGAGCGATGAGCCTCCTCCATGATATTCCGCCTCAACGCATTATCCATGGGTACACACAACCTTCCTCTAAATCTGATCACACTATTTGAATCAGCTACAATGTTAGGAATCTTGTCCAAAATTTTATTCAGCTCCTCATCACCCATTTGTGCTAGCTTAACACAATCAACTAAACCATTGGAAACAACCAAATTTGCCAGTAAACCAGTTAGTTGCTCCATCGGGTAGATTGCTACCACTTCTTCTGACTTGGCCCAAAGTCTAGCTAGCTACTGACTTTTGTCCACTTTGCCCTTCAGACTCAACACGTCGGCTACCACATTTGCTTTCCCTGGATGATATAAGATTTAGAAGTCGTAGTCCTTCAAATATTCTATCCACCGCCTCTGTCGAAGGTTAAAGTCATTCTAGGTGAAGATATACTTAAAACTCTGGTGGTCAGTGAAGACTTCGAATTGGGCTCCATACAAGTATTGTCTCCAAATCATTAGGGCAAAAACCACTGCTGCCAGTTCCAAGTCATGAGTTGCATAATTTTACTCATGAATCTTTAATTGACGACAGGCATAAGCCATTACCTTACCTTCTTGCATAAGGACGCATCCTAAACCCAACTGAGGCGCATCACTAAAGACTATGAACCCTTCATTACCATTTGGTAGGTTTCAGACTGGTACAGTTGTTAAACTCTTCTTTAGAGACTAGAAACTCTCCTCACACTTACTACTCCATTCAAACTTGACCCCCTTCCTTGTGAGTTTGGTCATCGGCGATGCTACTAAGGAGAAGTCTTTAATGAATTTTCTATGGTAACCCGCTAAACCAAGGAAGCTTCTGATATCAGTGATTGACTTAGGTTGTGGCCAATAAGTGACTACTTTCACTTTTGATGGATCCACTGCAACTCTAGCCTTTGAGACAATATAACCAAGGAAATTTACCTCCCTCATCTAGAAATCACACTTTGAGAGCTTGGCAAATAGTTGATGTTCTCTCAGAACTTGAAGAGTAATAGACAGGTGCTTCACATGCTCTTCTTCATTATTTTAATAGACCAGAATGTCGTCCACAAACACGATAATAAATTTTTCCAGGTTTGCGTGGAATACCGTGTTCATGAGTGGCATAAAGGCCACTGGTGCATTTGTTAGACCAAAAGGCATAACCAGAAACTCATAATGTCCATACCAAGTTCGGAAAGCCGTCTTCTGTATGTCTAACTCTTTTACTCGCAACTGGTGATAACCAGACCGCAAGTCTATCTTAGAAAATATTCTGGCTATTTTTAGCTGATCAAACAAGTCATCAATCCTCGGTAAGGGTTACCTATTCTTGACTGTCACTTGATTGATTTTTTGATTGTCAATACACAACCGAAGTGATCCAACTTTCTTCTTCACAAAAAGAACAGGGGCTCTCCAGTGTGAAGTACTTGGTCTGATGAAGCCTACCTGCAACAACTCTTCTAGTTGACTCTTTAACTCCTTGAGTCCTGCTGGAGCCATGCGGTATGGTGCTTTAGAAATTGGTGTTGTTCCAGGTGCTAGGTCAATGGCAAATTCCACTGCCTGCTTAGGAGGTAACCCTGGATGTTCTTCTGGGAATACATCGGGAAACTCTGCTACCATAGGAATCATGGACAACTCTTTGGGTTTTGACTCCGACTCAACTAAGTTAGCCAAAAGGCTTTACAACCCTCTCCACATAACTTGATTGCCTCACCAATCGACATGATACAAGAAGATGGATCATGCGATGACCCGTTGAAAATGACTCCCTTCTCACAATTACAAGGTTTTGTCACCATTCTCTTCCCTTTACAGTCAAGAAAAGCCTGGTGTGTAGACAACTAGTCCACTCCCAATAGTACATCATACTCTTTTACCCTATATATGATAATGTTCCACACATAGGGTTTCCCTTGTATATTTAAGGATATGTTTGTCACTCCTAAAGTTGTGACTTCATCGTCTCCCATTCCAGTAGTAACTCTATAAGCATTAGATAAGGGAGTGTACACCCTGAAATCAAACAAAATATCCACCATGACTCCTTGAATTAGAATTTTACCTTGGACAGTGTGTTCATCTGCCTCATCTTCCTCGACTTCAACCACATAGAGCTTCGCATTCCCTTTGTCTGCCGGTTGTGCAGGTACCGGTTAGCGAATAGGAGCTGGTGCCTTCCCTTTCTCTAGCTGCTCCTGTTGTTGCTTTGGAGGATGATGGCATTCCTTCTGCATGTGTCCCGTCCTTCCCCGGTTATAGCTCCTACGGGGCTCCCTACATGCCCCCGAAAGCATTTTGTTGCAATTTTTACATTGTCGATACGAACACTTCTCAAACTTCCTATTGAGGTTCCCCTCAATGCTCCTTTGGTAGTTTTGCTGCTGGTGTCCTACTGACCGGTTTTGGCTACTATCCTAGTTGGCATTTTTATGTTGCATAGTAGCCCTCCCCTATTTCTATGCACGGTCATGCTCATACACCAATTCATGAGTCATGGCTGCCTCAATTACTTCGGTTATGGTGCCCCTTGCTGCCGTAGCCTTGTCAGTTGCTAGAATCCCTGGTGCAAATTGCTTCAACTATAAGAAATTCTTGGCATATCCCCGGACCGAATCCACCCCTGAGCCAATGTCGTGAATTCCAGTGCTTTCTTCTGGACCACGGATTCAAGAAAGTACTGTCCATTGAAAGCTGTTACAAATTCTACCCATGAGATGGATGAAATCTCACGTTGATAGAATGTAGTCTTTTCCATGGATTTCCACCCATAAGATGCTTCCTCTTGAAGCATGCATGTTGCCAACCTCACTTGATGGTGGTAGGGCACCGATAGAGCCCTAAATGCTTTCTCAGTAATTTGTATCCATCTCTCCGCCTTCATTGGACCAGTCCCTCCATTTAATACCTCAACTCCATTCTCCCAGAACTTTTCCACAGTGTATCGTTCACTATCATCCACAGCTGGCGGCACCACTTGTCGGACTACCTGTGGCATGGGGTTTGGAAATTCCCCTCGCTCGCCCTGGTCAGATAACCTTGCCCGCCCTTGGGCGCTCCCCTGATCACCATTTGGGACATTACTAGGATCCGCTGCCGAGTTTAAGGCTTCATTCCCTGTTACCACTCTAGGTAACCGCTGCACAATATTCTAAACCACAGAATTTGAATTTTTGGAAGCTTGCTGTGAGATCCCTCAACTTAGTCCCACATCTAATACCTACTGGGAGAAGATCCTGTTTATAAGTGGGAATGGACTATAGATCTTTAACTTCCGGGGTACCCATTTTAAAGAAATGACTTAGCCCATTACGTTGCACTTTGGGCTGGGTTGTTACAAATGGTATTAGAGCTGACCTGGTTCCGTGTTAGATGGTGGGCTGGATTAGAAACATTAGCTAGGCTGCCGGTCACGGGCCAGAAAGGACGTGGGCTGGGGCTAGCAACGGGCCAAGAATAGGCATTTCGGGGACGAAATTTCCTAAGGTGGGTGGATTGTGAGATCCCTCAACTTAGTCCCACATCTAAAACCTACTGGGAGAAGATCTTATTTATAAGTGGGAGTGGACTAGAGATCTTTAACTTCAGGGGTACCCATTTTAAAGAAATGACTTAGCCCATTACATTGCACTTTGGGCTGGGTCGTTAAAAATGGTATCAGAGCCGACCTGGTTCCGTGTTAGATGGTGGGATGGACTAGGGACGTTGGCTAGGTTGCCGGTCAGGGGCCAAAAAGGTCGTGGGCTGGGGCTAGCAATGGGCCAAGACTAGAAATGTTGGCTAGGCTGCCGGTCACGGGCCAGAAAGGACGTGGGCTGGGGCTAGGAACGGGCCAAGAATAGGCATTTTGGGGACGAAATTTCCTAAGGTGGGTGGATTGTGAGATCCCTCAACTTAGTCCCACATCTAATACCTACTGGGAGAAGATCCTGTTTATAAGTGGGAATGGACTATAGATCTTTAACTTCCGGGGTACCCATTTTAAAGAAATGACTTAACCCATTACGTTGCACTTTGGGCTGGGTTGTTACACTTGTGCTAGTCCTTGTATGGCCATTAGGATTTTGGCCAACACATTCTCTGTGTTCGAATTTGATTGCGCAGATCGGCTTGACTATCTACGGGTGCCTGCCATCTAAAACATCGAACCATCATGGTTCATTAATATATTTTTTTCACGTAGGTTTATTAGTAGCAAATGAATTTGTTTATTAATAACACAACACAGTGGGAGAAATAATTATTGGACTTTTCAACAAGGTACTTGAGTTACAAAATGTGAGCTACTGGGAAACCTCACTCTAATACCACCTGTAATGACCTGTCATTTTTTCACTTTATTGTCGACCTTGCTGGCTAGGTGGTAGTAAAAATTTAACAAAAACCAACACGATAACAACCAATCCTAACTGGACCGGCTGTTACTTTAAAGGTTACATGAATAATATGAAAGCAAATAAGTCTAGCATTTCTAACTCAAAAGAACTTATGTTTCAAATGACAATGCATGAAGTAACTATCCCACAGTCTTGGACCATTTCCCATAGCAACATTTATAACACAAGAAAACGAAAAGAGAAGTCTACTTATTATCTGTTCACCACCTGAGTGGTTTAAGAACAAACCTGTCGTCTCTTAGTCTTTAGTTCAAGCTGTTAACCTGCGGAGGCAGTTCTGCATTAGTGATTAACCACTCAGCCCTATAATTAAATAAAACAAGTCCATAAACTCCCTATCATTATCTATAATATTGGCAGTTGTAACCATTCCAACATGTCCATTTATTAGCTGATGGTTCAGTGCACCATGTCCATAAGTTGGCAGATGGGTTAGTCCACCATGTCCATCTATTGGCTGATGGGTCAGTCCATCATGTCCATTATCGGCTGGTGAGTACAATCCGCTATGTTCGTTATCGGCTGGTTAGTCCAATCCACCATGTCCATTAGTTGGCTGATGGGTCAGTCCACCATATCCATCTATTGGCTAATGGGTCAGTCCACCATGTCTGTAATTGGCTGGCGAGTCCAATTAGCAATGTCCAATTTGTTGGCTGATGGGTCAATCCATCATGTCCATTACCGGCTGGCAAGTCCAATCCGCCAAGTCCGTTATCGGCTGGTGGCCCAATCCAGCATGTCCGTAATTGGCTGGGGAGTCCAATCCGCCATGTCCAATTTAAGGGCTGATGGGTCAGTCCATCATGTCCATTACCGGCGGGCGAGTCCAATCCGCCATGTCCGTTATCAGCTGGTGAGTCCAATCCACCATGTTCGTAATTGGCTGGCGAGTCCAACCCGCCATGTCCAATTTATTGGCTGATGGGTCAGTCCATCATGTAAAACCCAGAAAAAAATAATTAGGTTATTTTATTTACGGTTTTGTAAATCTTACAATGAACCATAAATATTATTTAATTAAATTAATTCTTTAAAAAATCAATATTATAAATTATCAATTATGACCTTTAGCATATCAGTACACTGAACGATATAATTATGACTAATTACATTCTTTTCTATAGAATTTAATGTAGTGACTCTTTAAATTCCACATATATTATTAAAGTTTAATATAGTGACTTCTTAAATTCAACACATATTAATAATGTTCAACATAGTGACTTCTTCAATTCTACAAATATTCGTCTACATAAAGGAGAGTTCTGTTGTTAAATGAAACATCCTCTACATAACTTGTGAGCACATTTGGCTTTCAAAAAATTACAACCATATTAAGATCCTGTGTCGTAGTTGTGGGTACCTCATCACAGTTCCAGGTCTATATAATTATTTAAAATGTTGATTTTCCTTTACTGGCAGCCTTGGTCGGCCTGAGCCCAGATTCGACCACCATGCACTGAGTGCAACCAGGGTCAAGGAATTGACTCAGTCCATGCGCGGGGGAATCGAACGTGGGGAAAAAATTTCGTTAGCTGGTTAGGTATGAATTACCCGGTTAATTGAGAAGTAATTTCTAACTGGACGATTCTACTTGAATCAGTCATGTCGACCACATTATTTATCCATCTAACCATTTAAGTGAATCATACCATGTACCCGTTTAAGAGGTTAAGCGAAAAGGTTAAGTGAACCGTATTGATTACCCAATTACCCGATTAAAGGAATTGCGGTGAAAGGGTGTTTCCATAAACCCTAGCCGTCATTTCATTCTTTGTAAAAGGAGTAGGGGAGGGCATCTTCTACATCTTTCTCCTCCTTGGACAGATGCTGGCTTTCCTCCTTCGCTCGGGTAATTCCTTTTCCTTTCTTTTTCTTTTGTTGCATGCATACACATGTTGCATAAATCATAAACATGTTAAATATAAGAATCAAATGAGAAATCAACAAGGGAAGAAGAAAATGATGGCTAGGAGCATGTGAAAACACCCCTAGACCAGTATTTCATTTAACTGTGTAAATATTAAAATGGGTAAATAATTAACCGAGTAAAAAATATAACACATTCGGTCCTTCCCATGACTACATTGGGTCCTTCCCGGACCACGTCCGAGCGTCAATTTTAATTATATTTTTTTCACGGTCTTTATAGCCCACTTAAGAGGTACACCATGGAAGTTTGTCTGGAAATACATCGGGAAACTTTGCTACCACAGGAATCATGGACAACTCTTTGTGTTAAAAACCATGATTTTTATTACAAGACTCGAACCTAAATATTATGAAATAAATATAGATGAACCGATATGGTTGGTTATCAAGTCGACCGGTCATGGTTCGACTTAAGGTCACCTAGAAAATACCTATTAATGAATGGATGATGGGGTGTGAGAATTTAATGAAGGGGTCGTTGAACCTAGGAAATACCAATGGATGATGGGGTGTGAGAATTTAATGAAGGGGCTCGTTGAACCTAGGAAATACCAATGGATGATGGGGTATGAGAATTTAATGGAGGGAATGGTTGAAGTGTATATATATGCAGGAGGAGGGAGTATTTCATCCCTCATCTCCGTCCCAGGCGACCTCCCCATTACTGTGTGAGTATTTCATCCCTCATCTTATTTGTTTCCATTAGGATTCTTGCATGCAAGGTTTGTTGAAGACACCCTGCCAAGTTGCTAGATCTCCAGCGTCTTATGCATGGGGTTCTTGTCGATTGCTTAGTTGTTTTGTAAATGGACATGTTAATAATTAAATTATCAATTAGATAATGGGGATTTGGATGGGGATAATTAATACTTAATTATCATTAGAAGTGCTGAAAATTTAATAAGGAATGAAGACTAACATGAACTAATTACATCATTTAAAATTGATAGTATATTAGTCATGTAAGTTGCATGTAGGTTCATGCAAAATAAAATTATACTAATGTATAATTTTATGCCCTCATTCAGATTAGGGTTCACGGGTCACAGTCAGACGAAATCACAAGTCAGGTACGTATAATAGGTAGAACATCGTACTTTCCTTGTTGGTAGCCTAGGTCGGCCTGAGCCCAGATTCGACCACCATGCACCGAGTGCAACCGGGGTCAAAGAATTGACTCAGTCCGACACGGGGTCGTATTATGTGCGTAAATTGTGTAATGCATCGACATTGTTTTGGAGTAGTGATAGCCGCCCCATAAAAAGGCTACGGCCGGGGTGAGCGAGGCACAGCGATTCCTCCATCGCACTGGAGTGCAGTGATAGCCTCCCCATAAAAAGGCTACGGCCTGGGTGTGTGTTGAGGCACCTGGCACTCAGAATTGGCAGTGAGAGCTTCCCCACAAACGGGGCGTAGCATTCACCTGAGTGCAGTGATAGCCTCCCCATAAAAAGGCTACGGCCGGGGTGTGTGAGGCACTGGCACTAGAATTGGCAGTGAGAGCTTCCCCACAAACGGGGCGTAGCATTCACCTGAGTGCAGTGATAGCCTCCCCATAAAAAGGCTATGGCCAGGGTGTGTGAGGCACTGGCACTAGAATTGGCAGTGAGAAGCTTCCCCACAAACGGGGCGTAGCATTCACCTGAGTGCAGTGATAGCCTCCCCATAAAAAGGCTACGGCTGGGGTGTGTGAGGCACTGGCACTAGAATTGGTAGTGAGAGCTTCCCCACAAATGGGGCGTAGCAATCACCTGAGTGCAGTGATAGCTTCCCCACAAAAAGGCTACGGCCGGGGTGTGCGAGGCACTAGCACTGGAGACGGTAGTGGTAGCCTCCCCACAAAAGGGCTACGGCCGGGGTGTGCGGATCACAGCGGATACCTCCTCCGCATTGTTTTGGAGTATAGCGGAATCGCTCCACCGCATATTAAAATAAACATAAGGAAATAGTGGAATGTACTTGATTTGTTTTATCTATTATACTACTTAGTGTTGAAATCACTAACGCGGAATTGCCTCCGCAGGTGTGCAGATACGAAATTAGGTGATTGACAACCAGGGCATGGAGCAAAATAAATATGAGGACTCCTTTTTTATTTATTTGAGAAATAAGTGTGGCTACTGGGAAACGGTCTAAGACTGTGGGATCTTTATATATGTTTTTGTTAAAAAAAATGTTAGACATATTTGCTTAATTGTGAGTAACACCTGGCCAGCTAGGTCCCACAATGTTGTGACAAATGGCCGGGTCGTTACAGGTGGTATCAGAGCAAAGTTTCCCAAAAGCTCACATCTTATGACTCAAGTACCTTGTTGAAGAGTCCAATATTTATCTTTCTCCAATGGGGTATGTCATTAGGGAATTAGTGGACTCACTAACAAACCGAAGTAAGCATAAAAAAAATTTTTTAATCAACCATAACGGAATAAATTTTAGATGGCAGGCACCCGAAGGAAGTCGAGCCAAGCTGCGCAGTCGGACACGAACGTGGAGAGTGTGTTAGGCCAAATTTTGACGGCCATACAGGGACTTGCGCAGGCTTCAGATAATACCAGTTCTGTGATTCAGAACATAGCGCAGCGATTACCGGGATTGGTAACAGGGAATGGAGCTCCAAATTCGGCTGCGGGTCCTAGTAGTGTCCCAAATGGGGACCAGGGGAGCGCCCAAGAGCGGGTAGGGATAGCTGACCCGGGCGAGCGAGGGGAACTTCCAAACCCAGTGCCACCGGTAGTCCGACTAGTGGTACTGCCAGTTGGGGACGACAGTGATCGATACACTGTAGAGAAATTCCGGAGGAACGGAGCTGAGGTATTCATTGGTGGGACTGATCCAATGAAGGCGGAGAGCTGGTTGGACATTACTGAGAAAGCATTTAGAGCTCTCTCTATGCCTCATCGCCATCAGGTGAGGTTGGCGACATGCATGCTTCAGGAGGAAGCATCCTATTGGTGGAAATCCATGGAGAAGACTGCGTTCCATCAACGGGAGATTTCATCCATTCCTTGGGCGGAATTTGTAACAGCTTTCAATGGACAATATTTTCCTGAGTCTGTTGTCCAGAAGAAAGCACTTGAATTTGCCACTCTAACTCAGAGGGATGATTCAGTCCGAGAGTATGCAAAAAATTTCTTGCAATTGGAGAGATTTGCATCTGGGAGTCTGGCAACTGCCCGGGCCAGAGCAGACAAATTTTTCTGGGGGTTGAAGCCCGAATTGAGGAGTAGGGTTGCTACGGTGCCAAGAGGCACTATAACCGAAGTGATTGAGGCAGCCACTACTCATGAGTTGGTGTACGACTATGTCCGTGCACAGAAACAAGGGAAGGCTACTATGCAACATAAGAATGCCAACCAGGGTAGTAGCAAAAACAGGTCTGCAGAACACCAGCAGCAGAACTATCAACGGAATGTCGATGGGAACCGCAAAAGGAAGTTTCAGGAGATTCCGTATCGACTATGTAAAAATTGCAACAAGATGCATTCAGGGTTATGCAGTGAGCCCCGTCGGTGCTACAATTGCGGAAGGACGGGA
Source organism: Piper betle (assembly GCA_033002965.1). Lineage (NCBI taxonomy): Eukaryota > Viridiplantae > Streptophyta > Magnoliopsida > Piperales > Piperaceae > Piper > Piper betle. Next base: position 80,270 of record JAURVB010013471.1, on the reverse strand, counting down.
CACCTGCAAAATGAGTGTCGTCAGCCCCTGAAGCAACAACAGGAGCAGCCTGAGATCCCGAAGATATAATTAATCATGCTTATCATCTTGCTGTTATAATATTTCGGGGACGAAATATTTCTAAGTTGGGGAGATTGTAAAAACCATGATTTTTATTACAAGACTCGAACCTAAATATTATGAAATAAATATAGATGAACCGATATGGTTGGTTATCAAGTCGACCGGTCATGGTTCGACTTAAGGTCACCTAGAAAATACCTATTAATGAATGGATGATGGGGTGTGAGAATTTAATGAAGGGGTCGTTGAACCTAGGAAATACCAATGGATGATGGGGTGTGAGAATTTAATGAAGGGGCTCGTTGAACCTAGGAAATACCAATGGATGATGGGGTATGAGAATTTAATGGAGGGAATGGTTGAAGTGTATATATATGCAGGAGGAGGGAGTATTTCATCCCTCATCTCCATCCCAGGCGACCTCCCCATTACTGTGTGAGTATTTCATCCCTCATCTTATTTGTTTCCATTAGGATTCTTGCATGCAAGGTTTGTTGAAGACGCCCTGCCAAGTTGCTAGATCTCCAGCGTCTTATGCATGGGGTTCTTGTCGATTGCTTAGTTGTTTTGTAAATGGACATGTTAATAATTAAATTATCAATTAGATAATGGGGATTTGATGGGAATTAATAATTAATTATCATTAGAATTGCTGAAAATTTAATAAGGAATGAAGACTAACATGAACTAATTACATCATTTAAAATTGATAGTATATTAGTCATGTAAGTTGCATGTAGGTTCATGCAAAATAAAATTATACTAATGTATAATTTTATGCCCTCATTCAGATTAGGGTTCACGGGTCACAGTCAGACGAAGTCACAAGTCAGGTACGTATAATAGGTAGAACATCGTACTTTCCTTGTTGGTAGCCTAGGTCGGCCTGAGCCCAGATTCGACCACCATGCACCGAGTGCAACCGGGGTCAAAGAATTGACTCAGTCCGACACGGGGTCGTATTATGTGCGTAAATTGTGTAATGCATCGACATTGTTTTGGAGTAGTGATAGCCGCCCCATAAAAAGGCTACGGCCGGGGTGAGCGAGGCACAACGATTCCTCCATCGCACTGAAGTGCAGTGATAGCCTCCCCATAAAAAGGCTACGGCCGGGGTGTGTGAGGCACTGGCACTAGAGTTGGCAGTGAGAGCTTCCCCACAAACGGGGCGTAGCATTCACCTGAGTGCAGTGATAGCCTCCCCATAAAAAGGCTACGGCCTGGGTGTGTGAGGCACTGGCACTAGAGTTGGCAGTGAGAGCTTCCCCACAAACAGGGCGTAGCATTCACCTGAGTGCAGTGATAGCCTCCCCATAAAAAGGCTACGGCCGGGGTGTGTGAGGCACTGGCACTAGAATTGGTAGTGAGAGCTTCCCCACAAACGGGGCATAGCAATCACCTGAGTGCAGTGATAGCTTCCCCACAAAAAGGCTACGGCCGGGGTGTGCGAGGCACTGGCACTGGAGACGGTAGTGGTAGCCTCCCCACAAAAGGGCTACGGCCGGGGTGTGCGGATCACAGCGGATACCTCCTCCGCATTGTTTTGGAGTATAGCGGAATCGCTCCACCGCATATTAAAATAAACATAAGGAAATAGTGGAATGTACTTGATTTGTTTTATCTATTATACTACTTAGTGTTGAAATCACTAACGCGGAATTGCCTCCGCAGGTGTGCAGATACGAAATTAGGTGATTGACAACCAGGGCATGGAGCAAAATAAATATGAGGACTCCTTTTTTATTTATTTGAGAAATAAGTGTGGCTACTGGGAAACGGTCTAAGACTGTGGGATCTTTATATATGTTTTTGTTAAAAAAAATGTTAGACATATTTGCTTAATTGTGAGTAACACCTGGCCAGCTAGGCCCACAATGTTGTGACAAATGGCCGGGTCGATTACACTTTGGGTTTTGACTTAGACTCCAACTGAGTTAGCCAAAAAGGCTGCCAACTTCACATGATGGCAGTGGGGCACCGATAGAGCCGTAAAAGCTTTTCGGTAATGTCTATCCAGCTCTCTGCCTTCATTGGATCGATCCCTCCAATAAATACCTTGTAAAGACTGTGTGAAAATAATAATAATAATCATAATAATTGGATGCAGACGAGGTCCCGAAGGGACCGAACGCGGTCCTGGAAGTACTGAACGTGTTATATCTCCTCACCCGGTTAATTATTGACCCAGTTACCTGGTTAAGTGGAATACGGGTGTAGGGGTGTTTTCGCTTGCCCTAGCCGTCATTTTCATTGTTATAAATTTTGAATGAAGACATCATTTTTGGTGTAGTCTTCCTCACCTTAGCCGCCTAGTTCTCCTCTTCCTTTCCGGTGCTTCTTCCTTGTTTTGGTATCCTTCCTATCTCCCTCCTTCACAATTTTCTTGCATGCATATTCTTTTTAATTGATAATAAACTTGTTAATCATGTAAGTAAAGTCTTATATCAATAAGAAGAAAAGAACTAAACTAAAAACTGAAATCCCGTCCATGGCCGAGTAGTCTGAAATTTTGGCAAGATCGGCAACCACAAAAACATTTGCCAGGCATTCCCTCACAACCCCAACATCCACTCTTGCTGCTGGGTTGAAGGGATGGCTCGATGTGTCCCTGGTTTCTGGTGGGTGGCAGAATTACAGCTGTTTGTGGGTGGAGTTGCAAGGGGTGACAATGGTGATGGCAGTTCCTCTGAAAAAGATGCTGTAATGGATGATTCAGAGGGGTAGACACCGGTTGTGCATCATCGACAGCATCATGGGTTCCATCGCAGCAGTTCAGGCCACTGGAATAGTCCACAGTTGCTGACCTTCTTGCCGGAATTCATGGTGGTGAAGTGCAGAAGTGGGGAGAACGACCATGCTCCATGCAACGTCCATAGGTGGCTGATCTTTACTGTTTTGAGGCCGGCCTGAGGTCGTGGAACATCTGAATTGCAGCAAGGTGCAATAAAGGAGGGGTCTTGAGGCTGAGAGAAGAGAAGGACGTTGTTGAGGTTTGGTTGGGACGTTTATATGGTTGTTCAATTGGGTTGCTGGGGAAGGTTGCATAGGGTGAAGAAGAAGACATCAGATCAGGTTGTTGGTGCAAAAAAGGTAGGAGAAGAAAAGGACGTTGGGGGAAGAAGAAGATGGTAGTTTTGTAAATATGGGTTGACTTGATACCGACTCGAGTTAAAAATATGGTAATTATAAACCGTTGATAATTAATCGGCATACTATAAGCGATAAATTTTGAATCGGGTGAATATAAGTAATTATGAAAACAAAGATTCTACCTTTACCATATTAAATTTAATATTAGGTAAATAAAGTGATTATTTTAATAACGAGTCAGTAATGTAGAAAATGGGTTATTAAAAAATAATTGGGTAAAAAAATCACAAGCATTGAATCTAAGCAGCATAATGAAAATAAATAAAGTTCGAAATTTTATTGAGTCGACTAATTTAAAATAATTGTATTACAAATATCTTTGAATTAGAATATGCAAATTAATTTAATTAATTTAATCTAAAGAATTAATTAATTAAATTATTATTAATAATGATAGAGACTAAAAAAATTATAACCGTAAACTAAATCATTAAGACAGTGATTAAGTAATTATCATCTCAAAGGAAAATATACTAATAATAGTAATTAAATATTTATTTATCAGTTAATACTTTTTTATCAATTGTTAAAGTAGAGCTTAAATGATTATGTCACATGAACAATTAATTATCTCACTAGATTTGTTGAGAATTTAATATTTAATATTTTTGAATGGTTGCATACTTATGTTGGCAAATTTTAATAATGATATATACATATAAGGCATTTAGTTGCATGCATCTCTACCCAAATAAAATTATACTTATATATAATTTTATGTTTTCATTCAGATTAGGATCGTTGGTCACAGCTGCGAGTTCACTTACAACCAATCCAGGTCTGTATAATAATTTGAAATGTTGTATTTTCCCTTATTCGCAACCCTGGTCGGCCTGAGCCCAGATTTGACCACCATGCACCGACTACAACCGGGGTCAAGAAATTGATTCAGTCCGACAAGGGGCCGCACCTTGAAAATTACTATGTAGGAGTCTTGGACAACTTGAGTATCTGACCACCATGTGCTGGAACGCAACAAGGGTTGACTCAATTTGGCAAGGCAACACCCATTGAAAGATTGAACACCTGTCCCAATGCCTAAAGGCCGTGGGCCACGTAGCATGTGTGCGCATGCATGGGATGGTAGCTAGATGAGGTAGCCACCCCTCTTAGCATATAACGAGCTCGGCATAGGCTCCTAACAACTAAATGACTTTTGAATCGATAATGGGGATTTCATTGACATGTTTAATTTAACTATGCGGCTTAGTGGTTTTATCACTAACACGGAATTGCCTCTGCAGGTGAGTAACTTTGGACTAAAGAATAAAAGTGACTTAGGTTGGTCAATTGATATAAAAATTCGACTTCCTTATAAATCTCTTGTGTTATCAATGTGGCTGTTAGAATATTTTCAATGACGTGCAAGTATACATGGTCAAAACAAGTAATATAATGATAAATTCTAGTATCGTCCCATAGGGAGATGAATTTCCCTAAATTAATTAAAGAACATTAAATGAAAAAGAAAACAAAAATAATAAACTTAACTAACTCTTTGTAAAAACTTTAAATTAAAAGAGAAGTTAAAGTGATAAAACTCGTTCTAGAGTCGAATTTCCCTTAACATCAATTTAATCTTCAAAATCTAGGATAATTATATGACATGGTGGCTCCCGCTTGTAATGACCCGGCCCAAAGTGCAACGTAATGGGCCAAGTCATTTCTTCAAAATTGGTACCCCGAAAGGTAAGGATCTATAGTCCATTCCACTTATAAACAAGATCTTCTCCCAGTAGGTATTAGATGTGGGACTAAGTTGAGGGATCTCACAATCCACCCACCTTAGGAAATTTCGTCCCCGAAATGCATATATTTGGCCCGTTGCTAGCCCCAACCCACGTCCTTTCTGGCCCGTGACCGGCAGCCGGCCCATGACCGGCAGCCTAGCCAACGTCCGTAGTCCATCCCACCATCTAACACAGAACCAGGTCGGCTCTGATACCATTTGTAACGACCCAGCCCAAAGTGAAATGTAATGGGCTAAGTCATCTCTTTAAAATGGGTACCCCGAAAGTTAAAGATCTCTAGTAATTCCCACTTATAAAGAGGATCTTCTCCCAGTAGGTATTAGATGTGGGACTAAGTTGAGGGATCTCACAATCCACCCACCTTAGGAAATTTCGTCCCCGAAATGCCTATTTTTGGCCCGTTGCTTGCCCCAGCCCGCGTCCTTTCTGGCCCGTGACCGGCAGCCTAGCTAATGTTTGTAATCCAGCCCACCATCTAACACGGAACCAGGTCAGCTCTAATACCATTTGTAACAACCCAGCCCAAAGTGCAACGTAATGGGCTAAGTCATTTCTTAAAAATGGGTACCCTGGAAGTTAAAGATCGATAGTTCATTCCCACTTATAAACAGGATCTCCTCCCAGTACCCTGGAAGTTAAAGATCTATAGTTCATTCCCACTTATAAACAGGATCTCCTCCCAGTAGGTATTATATGTAGGACTAAGTTGAGGGATCTCAAACCGCTCCTTCATGCTTCTATTATTTTGCCTCAATTTCTACCTCCCGGTGATAGTTGATTAATAAACAAAATAATGCATTAAGATTTGCCTTACAATCGCATACGGTGTTGTGTATCTTCTGACCACAATGACAAACAAGTCGAGAGACTCATCATATGATGAATTAACAATGACTAATATAATTAATTTCTCCCAAAATATAATTAAACCTCATGATCTAGGATATAGGCAATCAATCTATTCTTAGCATTTAGAACATGATAATTCAAACGATCCGATTGAATAAAAGAGTAAGAGCTTGAAATAAATTCAAATAAATCATGTTAAGTTCCATTATTCTCTAAAACGAAATAAAGACTACTCCATAATAAAAATAGAAAATAGTATAAAAAAGAAATTAATTTTTATTATGAAAGAGAAAGAAATTATAAAAACTAAAACTACTTCTTTCACTACACTCCAAATGTAAAACTCACGATTTGAGTTAGGGATTTACATTTAGAACCAGTCAGTTCGACCGTTATTTTTAGTCTAGTCAGTTTCAGAACATGTGTACTGAGCCAACGCCGGTCTCGTGTATGAGCGATGAGGGTCATGTGTACCCAAGTATATGATGATAACGTCATGAACACAGCACAAAAAAATGAGTTATCAGAATATATAAGAGTATCCTGTTCATTTTTTTATTATGATATATAATGAATCGTAAAATTAGTTTTATACCGTTTACTGCATTAGGACGCGTTACGAGCATTTAGGGTGGGTTGATAGTTCTAGAGCATATCATTATGAATTTTTTGGTGTTGTTTGATTTTATGGGATTTTTCCCAAATTTTTTTGTAATTTTTTTACGACTTACATATTATTTTGAGTTAGGACGCGAAGAAGCCACGCCACGACGCCACACCCACATTGCGCTTCCGTCGCCGATTCCACCGCGATTGGTCGATCGCCTCAGCACCTTCAGCCCTCCAGCGACCTTCCCCGACCGGAACGGAGGCCATTGCCGCCGTGGCTGGCTGGATCTAGCCACCATCACCGCTGGCTCGGTTTTATGCTTTTTCCGGCAGCCCACCACCTCCGTTGGCCGCGTCAACCTCGTAGATGAGTCGGGCTCGTCGAGCCGGTTCGAAGGGTACCCAACACTACCACTTTCCGGCCAGTAGAGGCCTCCGACGACTGTCGCCAGAAAACCACCAGAAGATGTCAGAAAACCACCGAAAACCGTCGGAAAACCGGAATTTCTGGAATTCGCCGGAATTTACCGGATCTTCCGCGGGGCTCACCCAGTCGTGCCCGTTCCATCTTCGGATGCCGATGAGCCCCGAATTTGAGCTCCGAGACATGCGACAGAACCCTAGCCATCACCGATTGCCGACTACGTGGGGTTTAATTACCTCCAATTGAGTTATTTAAAATTGATTATGATTGTTAGCATAGCATGCTAGAATTAACTAGTTGTCGTGATGAATGCCATATTATGAATGAAGTAAAGATGTGCAGGATGTGATTAACAAGGAATGATAGTTAAGTGATCTGATGAACTAAAGTAAATTTGAGCATGATAATCGAGTACAACGTAACTTAGGAATTATAATTAGATTGATATTAATAGGATAAGTTGCAATTACTTTCACATTTATAATTGTTGCTTGTTATGGTTGATGATTGAATTGTGTGTGATGTTCATTACGTTTGATTCATCATTTATTTAGTTGGCGTTAGTATTTAGTTTTGATGTGTAGGTACGGAGTAAGAGCTCGCCGCCTAGGCGTGATGATATGCTTTGAGCTTCTACTAGGTCCGTTTAGGTTTCGACTCTATTTTACGTCTTTCTATTGTATGTTTGTCTTATCATTTGCAAGACGGGTTAAGTGGCATTTTATCGAATCCCACTTAACTCGGGCCATCTAGCCGAACAGATTTCCGGATTAATAACCCCTCGAGGATGCCCTTTAGGATGATTTCGAAAACAAGATCCACCACAAGTTGCCTTTGGGCCTATTATATAAATCCCTACCCAGCCCTATATATATGTAGTTTTTGCATTTCAGTGAGATGAGAGATGGAGAAACCGACTGCACGTACCATGAGCGGATGCCGTGATAGTCAAAGTGGTCTCTAGATTAGGTTCGGGTTAGCCGACCTAATCAAGGCCTGTAACATGCCGGTTTGGTTCACGAGCGTGAACCGGATTTGGGGTGTTACAGAATTGGTATCAGAGCCACTCTCGGTCGATTAGGATGTAAGATACTTTTATAGGTGATGTGTGTGCAAAGACTGCTCCAAGTCCAGCTGGCAAGTATGTTTTTTGTTTGTTTTCTTTACATGTAGATATATATATATATTTTTTCATAAGTTGTCTAGGTAACAGTGTATTCAGGACTGGATCAGAATTATGTGGAACTGACCTTATTTGAGTTGACAGGTCATTTCCATGGGATGATATCAGACTATTGGTAAGTTAGATGTGAGCAGGGCATGTTGTAATGCTGGTAGAGTAAGAAAGGGTATAGGGTTCTCATCTTATACCAGATTCGGATGTCAGTAGATGTCAGCAGGAATTTGATAGGCTTGTATTGATGGGCTTAGAGACCCACTAATTCTGTCAATTGGATAAGAGATTTGGATGAATTGGAAGTTGACCAGGTGTCCGCCCTTTGTATGTGTGAGATCCCTCAACTTAGTCCCACATCTAATACCTACTCGGAGAAGATCCTGTTTATAAGTGGGAATGGACTATAGATCTTTAACTTCTGGGGTACCCATTTTAAAGAAATGACTTAGCCCATTACGTTACACTTTGGGCTGGGTCGTTACAAATGGTATCAGAGCCGATATGGTTCCGTGTTAGATGGTGGGATGGACTAGGGACGTTTGTTAGGCTGGCGGTCATGGGCCAAAAAATGTCGTGGGCTGGGGTTAGCAACGGGCCAAGACTAGAAACGTTGGCTAGGCTGCCGGTCACGGGCCAGAAAGGACGTGGGCTGGGGCTAGCAACGGGCCAAGAATAAGGCATTTCGGGGACGAAATTTCCTAAGGTGGGTGGATTGTGAGATCTCTAAACTTAGTCCCACATCTAATACCTACTGGGAAAGATCCTGTTTATAATTGGGAATGGACTAGAGATCTTTAACTTCCGGGGTACCCATTTTAAAGAAATGACTTAGCCCATTATGTTACACTTTGGGCTGGGTCGTTACAGTATGTCACCACATTAGTCCTACTTCCAAGGAACGTGGTGTGCATAATGGGAAGGAGCTTGAAGTGGGTAGATAACTTGAGAGGGACCACTTCTAGAAAATAGTAGTGAATGAGGATGAGTAGTGAGACATAGGCTTCGACATAACAAGGAAAAGACTAAGACCACCAGTGCCTACGAGATCAGACATATGACGAGATTCTACCAAAGATAAGGCACTAGATCAGTGATTACCGTTTGAGGGCTAGTCAGCACTGATAGAAGTACCCACTCTAAATTTCAGGAGATCAGAGTGGGGTTTAACATAGGTTGACCATCATATGTGTCAGCATCATGATCCAAAGCCCTCCGGATCAGACACGCTTGATTGGACAACCTGAACCGAGTTAATGGAAGCCAAGATATGGTAGGGATAGAAGTAGATTTACGATGCATATGAGTAGGATTAGATATTTCTGCATGTAGGCAGTGCACAACTGCCGACCGAGTGCACAACCGCCGACCGTGTGCACAACCACCGACCGAGTGCACAACCACCGACCGAGTGCGCAACCACTGATCGAGGTGCACAACCGCCGACCGAGTTGCACAACCGCCGACTGAGTTGCACAACCACCGCTTGAGGCGCCCAACCGCCGTCCGAGATTCACTACCACTAACCGCAGACGCACTACCGCCGTCCATGTATTGCTCATCCGCCGACCAAGTAGATTAGTTAAGGTTTAGTAGGACTAGAGTTTGAGGAACAAGGAATAGTTACAGTGAAGTTAGCAGAATAGAAAAGAGTTAAGGAAAACGGAGGTTATTCCGATAAGATGGCATAGGATCCAACTTTACAGCTCTCTTCCAATCATTGTCTCGAACCTCATTATGAGTCCCCGTAGACTTGAGGAGAGAGAGTGGTTCTTTGGGTCGTTTGAACCCCGCCCGTTTAGAAGTGCGTGACTAATACAGTATCAAGAAACATGTGCCTACTGTTAGTTGATTGAACTAGAGCCACTTAGGAGCCGTTTTCGAGATTTGACATTGATTGACTATTCCACACACTGATCACCTGTGGCATAGTAAATCATGGTAATCTTAGAGACAAGTCCATAGACCTACCGAGATTTTAGCCACCGAGTATGCTACATAGGGATTTTATTTCCCTGCCATTTGCATGACACCCTAACCTTACCATAGATTAGAGTGACATACCTATGTAGCACATTTTGTTTAGCCTAATGGATTCCCTGTTTACCTTGCATTAGATACCACATGTGAGGATGAGATGTCCCCTATTGAGAGTTCTTGAGCATTGTGACTAGATTTCCATGAGATTCAGCCTCCCTTCCTATAACCCAAAGATGACAGACAGCTTTCCACTCATTCCTCTAGATATTTCAGTTCTACTATCAGTTGTCCAGATTATTGAGATAAGTATACATTGACCAGAGTACGTCACAGATCAGATGCAGATTCTCCAGCCCCATGTAGTGTATGTCATCATACTCCTTGAGACACGCTGTGTATGTACTGGTGTTCTCGCCTCCCTTCAGTAGTAGTTAGTGGCTATGTAGATAGTCACCTGAGCTATAGTATGCAGTAGAGTCACAACAGCTATCTTTGTTCTCTTATACAACAGAGTGAGATATTTGATTGAGGACCGAGTCAACTAGGATCCAGTGAGCGGTCCAGTTCCTTATACAGGGACACCTGAGAGTTGGATTTAGACTGGCGACAGTGAGCCGTGCAGCTCATTAGCCTATACACTCGTACCTAATAGGAGACTTATAGCACACCTTAGGATGGTTGTAGGACTTAGGATTGAGTTTCTTGGGAGTACATGTAGGTGACTTTCCACATAGATGAGGATTAGAAGGACATGGGTAGATGCTAGCAGGTAGGTCTTACCCTCGCCGTAGTTTTCCAAGACATAGCTCAGATTAGAACCTTGCGATACTCTAGAGTATCTACTTGACCAACCCAATAGGCCCTTAGGGGTGACCTAGGGTTTTTCTGCCGAGTTAGCAGTAGGGATCAGAACAGAAGAGAAGGTTGATGGTCATGTCAGAACATGCACAGACAGCTTAGAAATAGAATGTTGATATTGACAGGATCATAAGCAGAACCCGCCAGAACGGTGTAGCTATAGTGAGGATTCACATGACTATCGAAGAGTAGAGGATACAACTGGTGTGTATCTAGCTTCCAGGTAGTAGTTCAGTAGAACCTCCTTGAGTTAAATTTTTGAGGACAAAATTTTTATAAGGTGGGAAGATTGTAAAACCCACGATTCGAGTCAGGGTTTTATATTTAGAACCGGTCGGTTCGACTATTATTTCGAGTTGAGTCAGTTTTAGAGCACGTGTACTGAGCCGACGACGGTCTCGTGTATGAGCCATGAGGGTCATTTGTACCCAAGTATATGATGATAATGTCATGAACACAGCAGAAAAGAATTAGTTATTAGAATATATGAGAGTATGCAGTTCATCATTTTTATTATGATATATAATGGATCGTACAATTAGTTTTTAGCCATTTACCGCGTTAGGACGCGTTATAGGCATTTTGGGTGGGTTGATAGTTCTACAGCATATCATTATGATTTTTTTGGTGTTGTTTGATTTTATCAGATTTTTCCCAAATTTTTTTCGATTTTTTTACGATTTAAATATTATTTTGACTCGAGTCGGAGGCGAGTCAATTAATAATTACGACTTTGCCACCACACACCCCTGCGCCCTTCTTTTCTCCCCCAAACCCTTGTCTGACACAGCCCTTGTGTGCGTCGCCGCCGCCGCTGCCGGGGCCGCCCGGCTGCCAATCGTCGTCGCCTAGCCCCGCGATGATGTCGTTGTGCTGCCCCGACCAAGTCCAACCCCCATCGGGCCGCGTGACGTGAGGGAGCCACGCCGCGACGCCGTGCCTGCGTTATGCTTCCGTTGCTGGCGACCAGCACCGCCGCAATCGGTCGGTCGCCTCAACACCTACAGCCCTCCAGCGACCTTCCCCGACCGGAACGGAGGTCATCGCCACCGTGGCCGGCCGGATCTAGCCACCATCACCGCCGGCTCGGTTTTATGCATTTTCCGGCGAGCCGCCACCTCCGTTGGCTGCGTCGACCCCGTAGATGAGTCGGGCTCGCCGAGCCGGTTTGAAGGGTACCCGACACGACCACTTTCCGGCCAGTAGATGCCACCGGCGACTGTCGCCGGAAAACCGCCGGAAGATGCCGAAAAGCCACCGAAAACCAGTCGGAAAACCGAAATTTCTAGAATTCGCCGGAATTTACCGGATCTTCCGCGGGACTCACCCAATTGAGCCCGTTCGAGCTTTGGACGCAGATGAGCGCCGAATTTGAGCTTCGAGACACGCCACGGAACCCCAGCCGTCACCGATTGCCGACTAAATGAGGTATAATTACCTCCGATTGAGTTATTTAAAATTGATTATGATTGTTAGCATAGCATGCTAGAATTAACTAGTTGTCGTGATGAATGCTAGATTACGAATGAAGTAAAGATGTGTAGGATGTGATTAACAGGGAATGATAGTTAAGTGATCTGATGAACTAAAGTAAATTTTAGCATGATAATCGAGTACAACGTAAATTAGGAAATATAATTAGATTGATATTAATAGGACAAGTTGGAATTACTTTCACATTTATAATTGTTGCTTGTTATGGTTGATGATTGAATTGTGTGTGATGTTTATTACATTTGATGCATCATTTAGTTAGCGGGCATTAGTATTAGTTTTGATGTGTAGGTACGGAGTAAGAGGTTGCCGCCTAGGCGCGATGATACGCTTGGAGCTTCTACCAGGTCCGTTTAAAACTCGACTCTGTTTTACGTCATTCTATTGTATGTTTATCTTATCATTTGCAGGACGTGTTAAGTGGCGTTTTATTGGATCTTACTTAACTCGGGTCATCTAACCGAACAGATTTCCGAATTAATAACCCTTCGAGGATGAGATCCCTCGAGGATCATTTCGAAAACAAGATCCACCACAAGTTGCCTTCGGGCCTATTATATAAATCCCAACCCAGCCCTATATATATGTAGTTTCGCGTTGTCAGTGAGACAAGAGATGGAGAAACTGACTGCACGTACCATGAGCGGATACCGTGACAGTCAAAGCGGGCTCTGGATTAGTGCCATCGGACTGTTCCATTGCCGAGGGATCCTGACAACTCCGCGTTTGAGTTCCACACACCCAGAGAACGTAGAGGTTTATGGGTACTGTTTAGTACAGCGCATGTCCGGACTTGTGGTTCAAAGGGTATTAAAGGCGACTGCATGAGAGTACTCGGCCTTCATGCCCAAGGCCAGGAGAAATATGTAGGTAAGGAGAGGGCTTAGGATAAAGTTTTACGTGACGTACTAAAAAAGTGCTGAGAGCACTACAGTACTAGCAGCAGATCAGTAAGTTCGTTTAATGACCATGGAAAAAAAATTTTTTATATATTCGACTCGGGCAGGGGTGGGATCGAACTTTACCCAATTACCCGGTTAAAGGAATTAAATACGGGTGTTAGTGTGTTTCCACAAACCCTAGCCGTCATTTTATTTATAAAGGACGTCCTCCACCCTAGCCTTCATTCGCATTCTCTTCTCCTCTTCGTTGCCGGCGTGTCTTCTCCCTTGCTTAGGTATTCCTATCTCCCTCTTCTTAATTTTCTTGCATGCATATTTTAATTTGATAATAAGTTTTATAATCGTGAGGATTAAAAGTTTAAAATCAATAAGAAAACAAATATAAATTTTACACGGGAGAAATTGCCGACGAGTTTCCCCTGTTCGGCGAGATGGGCAAGCACGGGCAAGCCCCGTCGGGAATCAGTGGCGACGACCGTTCCGACGTCAGAAGATGATCCAACTCTCTTCGTCGATCAGTATAGGGTTGATCTCGCGGCTGTGGATGCCGGCCTAGGGTGGTGAATAGACAAAAATAGGGGACGGCGGTGAAAACAGGGGCGACGGTGGTGGGTGAAGAAATCCGGCCGTCCTAGGTGGCGACGGGTTCCAATAGGGCCGGGGAAGGTAGATAGGTGGTCGAGGGTGACGAGGCGACCACCCAATTGAGGCGGCGACGCTCGCCGGTGGTGGAATCGCCGACGCGAGCGCGCCGCTAGGAAGGTGATGAGGGCGTCGCCGCGGCTGGAAAACGGCCGGAGTTGGCCGGGGCGACACAGCCAGGGCATGGCAGGGCTGGTGGACGACGATTGATGGCGGCCGGAGGTTGTCGGCGGCGGCGGCGGCTGGAGCGCGCCTGGAGTCGGGAACAGAGCTCGCCGGGGAAGAAGAAGAAGAAGGGCGGTGGCAATTCTGTAAATACTGGTTGACTCGATACCGACTCGAGTTAAAAATAATACAAACTCGTAATAAATCTTTAAAAAAATAATTATTTTAATAGGTTATAGGGTAAAGTTACTAAACTAATTAGTTATTGGACGAAGTCGACATGGACATAAATAATAAAAAAATACAGTAATGAGAAACTGTCGATAATTAATCGGCATAATAAAAGCGATTAAATTAAATCGGACGGTTATAAATGATTAATAAATAAAGATGTTACCTTTACCATATTAAATTTAATACTAGGTAAATAAAGTGATTATTTTAATAACGAGTCAGTAATGTAGAAAATAGGTTATTAAACTATAGTCGGGTAGCAATCACTCGCGTCGAACCTAAATAACATAATGGAAATAAATAAAGTTCGAAACTTTATAGAGTCAAATAATTTAAAATAATTGTATTAATAATATTTATGAATTAAAATAATACAAATTATTTTAAATAATTTAATTGAACAACTTAATTAATTAAATTGTTGTAAGTAATAGTAGCGATTAAAAAAATTATAACCGAAGGAAAATATACTAATAATAGTAATTAAATATTTGGGTATAAGTTGAAAATTATTTTATTATTTGTTAGGTGTTAATTATGATCTAGATTATTAATGTAAAGTAGGATTTAAATGATTATGTCACATGAATAGTGAAATTTTAATATTGTTGAAATTTAATAGTGATATATATATATATATATATATATATATATATATATATGTCATTTAGTTGCATGCATTTCTACTCGAATAAAATTATACTTATGTATAATTTTATGTCCTCGTTCAGATTAAGATCATTGGTCGCAGCTGCAAGTTCGAAATATCCAGGTCTGTATAATTATTTAAAATGTTGTATTTTCCCTTGTGGATAACCTGGTCAGCCTGAGCCCAGATTCGACCACCATGCACTGAGTGCAACCGGGGTCAAGGAATTGACTCAGTCTGACACGGGCTATGCCCTTCATAATCAAATAATGGACATGATGGACTGACCCATCAGCCAATAAATTGGACATGGCGGATTGGACTCGCCAGCCAATTACGGACATGGTGGATTGGACCCACCAGCCGATAACGGACATGGCGGATTGGACTCGCCAGCCGGTAATGGACATGATGGACTGACCCATCAGCCAATAAATTGGACATGGCGGATTGGACTCGCCAGCCAATTACGGACATGGTGGATTGGACCCACCAGCCGATAACGGACATGGCGGATTGGACTCGCCAGCCGGTAATGGACATGATGGACTGACCCATCAGCCAATAAATTGGACATGGCAGATTGGACTCGCCAGCCAATTACGGACATGGTGGACTGACCCATCAGCCAATAGATGGACATGGTGGACTGACCCATCAGCCAACTAATGGACATGGTGGATTGGACTCACCAGCCGATAACGGACATGGCGGATTGGACTCGCCAGCCGGTAATGTACATGATGGACTAACCCATCACCCAATAGATGGACATGGTGGACTGACCCATCAGCCAACTAATGGACATGGTGGATTGAACCATCAGCTAATAAATGGTCATGTTGGAATGGTCACAAGTGCCAATATTATAGATAATGATAGGGAGTTTATGGACTTGTTTTATTTAATTATACGGCTTAGTGGTTAATCACTAACGCGGAATTGCCTCTGTAGGTTAGCAGCTGGACCTAAAGACTAAGAGACGACAGGGTGGTTTTTCTACCAACGCAGGTGGTGAACGGTTAATAAGCAGACTTCTCTTTTTACTTTTCTTGTGTTATAAATGTGGCTATGGGAAACGGTCCAAGAGTGTGGGATAATTACTTCATGCATTGTCATTTGAAAATAAGTTCTTTTGAGTTAGAAATGCTAGACTTATTTGCTTCATATTATTCATGTAACCTTTTAAGTAACAGCTGGTCCGGTTAGGATTGGTTGTTATAGGGTTGGTTTTTGTTAAATTTTGAGTAACACCCTGCCAGCAACGCCCACATATCATGAAAAAATGGCGGGTCATTACTGTTCGGGATGCTACCGGGTCTGCAACCCAGTGGCTCCTTAGTAGTGCCCTTCAGAGTGTTCACGTGGAGTATATGATGTTTTCTTTCATATGAGAGTTTGCTCTCATAGCCAGCTTGTTATAGTTATTTTATTTTTCGGACCAATAAACTGACGTGTTTTTATAATATATGTAGGTAACAATTACAAGTTGGAGGAGCCAACTTAGATGGAGGAGCAATGATGTCATTTGCACACATGTCAGTCGATAGAGTAATTAATATTTTGTTATGATGTTATTATCTTGAGAATGACGTGAAATGCTGAGACATGATATGATGTGATTAATGCTTAAGATATGATGATAGGACATAATTAAGTGCTAAAAGATCATGAGAAGGGGTGAACAGAAATAGATTGGGCAATGGAAACATGGTGGGTTGAGACCCAAGTTCTAGAATGACCTACAACATGTTAGATTTTGTATTTTGTATGAATGAAATTATTTGATAAATAGTTATATATATATATTTGGATATGTATATTTGATAGGGGGCCCCTAATTGCATTTTTAGGGAAACTCTTGTCCGTTATATTTCAAAATTTTTTATTAATTTTATCAGGATTGTCTTCGTGTGTACTTTGGTTTGCTTGTCATACATATAGTATCATGTTAGGATTCCGTGCATTCTTCCATGTATGATGAGTCGTATCTTCATCTTAAGATGCCAAGATTAGATCCGCACGAGTTGGGTTCGGGTTAGCCGACCTAATCAGGGCCTGTAACATGTCGGTTCGTTTCACGAGCGTGAACCGGATTTGGGGTGTTACACCAAAGCCAAGAGATGAGATATGATCAACAACAAATGACCAACCCTTTATATAAAAGTTGAGATATAAGAATTTAAAGAGAGTGTTCACAAATCAACGTAGTCTAATTAATTATAATGTCCCTTCAAGTTGCCAATGTTCGACTCCATTGAACACCATAAATTGTAGCCATTGGGTGGGGCCAAGTGTCATGACCATTCAATTCGAAAGCTTAATTTATTCATCTTTTTCTGCATTGAAACACCAAAATTAAGCATATAAAATAAAATATTAATTAACTCTGTGTGTGTGTGATAGTCCATTGGCTTATCATTCTCATCTGCAACCAAGAGAATACAATCAAGTACATGCGTAAATATGTTTACCTTTCGCACCCATCTCCACTAATGTAGGTAATGCTAGTTAATGGAATCAATATGTCTTTATAGGTTGTAACGGGCCTAGGGGCTATGGACCAAAAATCGAATAAATAAGATAGAAAAATCAGAGGATAATATGCACCCTAGAATTAAAAATCCTTTCTAAATCCTGACATACATGGACAACACATCCCCAAGCAATATGACACAAACTTCCTTAAATGTAGTATCGAGTTGACCCAATATAAGAACTAACTTTGCTTTGATTTTCCATTGACTACCTACTACTTTTTATTTTTCTCTTTTCTTTCAAACCAGTGGAAGACTCTTGTTTCATCTTGTATTTATTGGTGGAGGATCATTGCCTCATCTTTTTCTTTTCTTCTTTTTTTTCTTTGTTTTTCTTCTCTTTTTTTTTTACAAAACAAAGTGCCAGGAAAGTCCACACAATCTACTCAATCACCACTCTATAACACGCAATGCCTTCCCCCTATACTACTCAAAGTTTCATCCTTGTTAGAATTTAGAACAATTTCAAAACACGCTAGGACTCATGTAGCAAGATATATTTTCAATAAAAAGGCCAAGGCTAAAATAAGGGTAATTAAACAATTATGTATAATAAAGGCCATGAAATTGTGTACAGAGGATAATTTATATTAGGTAGGCTTGAAGAAAGGCTCAAACTCATCAACAAGAAATGCCTATATCATTTCCCATCAACATGGGAAGCCAAATATTTCGCCTCGAAAGTCGATAGGGCAAATTCTAAAAGTCATAACCATCTTGTACAATCCTTATTGCAAAACATTCATTGAAATCATCTAAACCAAAAGATTGTGAAAATATTATAAGGTACAGAACCAACTCTCGAATGAAATCTTTTACTCAGTTCATCCCTCATATCAATTAATCAAGTTTTCCCAAGAAAGGTAAGACTAATTCACATGTATCTATCATTGAACCAAGAGACTTAAATACCATTGCATAAAATTTTTACACTAAACTATATATATATATATATATATATATATATATATATATATAAAAGTAAACATGAGTCGAGCATGAACAATATGCAACAAAATGAAGGCATCACCCCCAAACTTAAACTAAGCATTGTCCTTAATGTTGAACAAAATAAAAATGAAGATAAAGAAAAAGAAGTGAAAGAGAACTCCCTCAACTAATTAGTCGGTGGATGATTATCATGAATAGCTGAATTTGCACTTGACTCATGCTACAAAATAAAAGGAATTCTTTTAAAAAAATCTACAAATAAAAACAAACTTTTAAAAATATCCTTGATTCCTAACCTTTTCAAAATAGAAAAAGGCATAACTAGAACCTAAGTCACATAAAGCATTACAATGAACATTTCCTCCAATTGAACATGGAATCACAAATTTACCCAAGTCTTTTATCTTAGGAGGTAGTTTTCTTTAGAGGACAGCACTACATTCCTCTGTCATGGCTACAACTTCATTGTCATATACTCTCATTTTCTTTGCTAGAATATCCTTCAACTATTTTACATAACTAGGCATCTGTTCAAGTGCTTCAGTAAAAGGTATATTCATTTGTAATTTCCTAATATATCAAGAAATTTTTTAAAATATTTTTCATCACTTTGTTTCCTCAATCTAGAAGGAAATTGCACATTTTCTTTGACCTCATCTATAAGTACTTCATCTTTTTCTTTCCCTTTACTTCCGACTAAGCTTACCAATGTATTGGGTTCACGTTCGTTACATGGCTTATCACGTAAAACCCGTGACTCGAGTCAAGGTTTTATAGTCATTAGCCGGTCGGTTTGACCATGGTTCGAGTCAGTTCAGCTTTCAGGACACGTGTGCTGGGCCGAGGCCGACCCTGTACACGTGCTATGAGGGTTCATGTATACCCAAGTATCGATGATAGTGTCAGATATGCATCAGCAAACTGAGTTATCAGTAGATATGAGAGTATACATTTGATTTTATTTTTTCATGTTGTGACGTAGAATTAGTTTAGGCCGAATAATGCATTAGGACGCGTTAGATGGTCTTCGGGTGAGTTATTAGCTATCCAACGTAGCATTTGGATGTTGTCTTGTTTTTTTATTTTATGGGATTTTTTCCAATTTTTCTGGAATTTTCGGGAATTTATTTTGAGTTAGTCATTATTCTTGACTTGAGCCAGTGTCAAGTCAAGTCTTGTTTACAACTTTGCCACCACCCTATACTTCTCATCTCCCTCCCCAAACCCCAACATCTTCACCACCACTGCCCTTGACTTTTGCCACCACCACCGACGCCACCTCGTCGCCGATCGACGCCGTCCAGCCCGGCCGTTCCGTCGCCTCATTGCACCGTCCAGCCTGGTTTTGGGTAGACTGACGGGAAAGAAGAAGAAGAAGAAGAGGATGGCAGTTTTGTAATTTCCGTTTGACTCGATACAGGTTGAGTTAAAAATCATAATAGTAATACCAACTCGTATTAAAATCATTAAAATAATTAATTTAAAGGGACACGAGTTAAGTGGTCAAAATAATAAATTTATAAATTATTACATGAAATTAATAAATTTCGATCAGGATAAATGGTAATTAATTAACCGGTTTATTAAAAGCGATTAACTTAAATTGAAGAGTTATGAAGAATATTTAATAAAGACTTCACCTTTAGCACATAAAATTTATATTAGATAAATAAAACGATTATTCTTATAATAAATTCGTAAAGTAAAATAATGGATCAATAAAAGATAATCATGTAGAAATCACGAGATAGCATAATTAATTAAATAAAGAAGTGTTGAACCCTATTGAATTAAATAAATTAATTAATGTGGCATATATTAAATATTTAGTTGCGTGCATTTTCAACACGAGTAAAATTATACTAATGTATAATTTTATGCCCTCATTCATATTAGGGTTAGTGGACTACAGTCGGACGAACCCACAAGTCAGGTACGTATAATAGGTAGAACATCGTATTTTCCTTGTTGGTAGCTTAGGTCGGCCTGAGCCCAGATTCGACTACCATGCACCGAGTGCAACTGGGGTCAATGAATTGATTCAGTCCGACACTGGAGTTATGTGCGTGAATTTTGTAATGCATCGACATTGTTTTGGAGTAGTGACAGCCACCCCATAAAAAGGCCACTGCCGGGGTGAGTGAGGCACAACGATTCCTCCATCGCACTGGAGTGCAGTGATAGCCGCCCCATAAAAAGGCTACGCCCGGGTGTGTGAGGCATTAGCACTGGAGTGCAGTGATAGCCGCCCCATAAAAAGGCTACTACCAGGATATGTGAGGCACTGACACTAGAGTTGGCAGTGAGAGGTTCCCCACAAACGGGGCATAGCAATCACCTGAGTGCAGTGATAGCCGCTCCACAAAAAGGCTACGGCCGGGGTGTGCAAGGCATTGGCACTGGAGTGCAGAGATAGCCTCCCCACAAAAAGGGTACGGCTGGGGTGTGCAAGGCATTGGCACGGGAGAGCAGTGATAACCTCGCCATAAAAAGGCTACAACCGGGGTGTGCGAGGCATTGGCACTACAATTGGTAGTGAGAGCTTCCCCACAAATGGGGCATAGCAATCACCTGTGTGGAGTGATAGCTACCCCACAAAAAAGGCTACGGCCGGGGTGTGCAGATCACAACGGATACCTCCTTTGCATTGTTTTAGACTATAGCGGAATCGCTCCATTGCATATTAAAATTAACATAAGGAAATAGTGGAATGTACTTGTTTTGTTTTATCTATTATACTACTTAGTGTTGCAATCACTAACTGGGAATTGCCTCCGCAGGTGTGCAGAAACAAGATTAGGTGATTGATATCCAGAGTACGGAGAAAAATAAATATGTGGACTCCCTTTTTTTATTTAATTGACAAATAAGTTTGGCTGCTGGGAAACGGTCCATGACTGGGGGATCTTTATATATGTTATTATTTATAAAAAAATGTTTGACATAATTACTTTACTTTTTAGTAACACCTAGATAGTTGGGCCGAAATATCGTGAAAAATGGCGGGTCATTACAGGTCTGGTCGGGGTTGCTGTTTGGGTGGCCAGGATGGGGTCACGAAGGACTGGTTGAGGGTTGCCATGTGGTGGCCAATTTGGTGACGCCATAGCAACAAATGGAGGCTGCCACATTACTGATTGGTCGCCCTGCATGGTGAAAATACCAGCTTTTGCTGGTTGATTACAACAAAGCTGGGAGCTTTGGGGTCGTTAAACGAAATGTTAAAGTGGGATGGCAACCAGGTCAATATAGGAGAACTCGATGCGGTTGAGTTAGAATATAAGGTAAATACAAAAGACTAAAGTATGGGATATGTTAATAATTGAATTATCAGTTAGATAATGAGGATTTGGATGGGGATAATTAATAATTCATTATCATTAGAATTGCTGAAAATTTAATAAGAAATAAAGACTAACATGAACTAATTACATCATTTAAAATTGATAGTATATTAGTCATGTAGTTGCATGTAGGTTCATGCAAAATAAAATTATACTAATGTATAATTTTATGCCCTTATTCAGATTAGGGTTAACGGTTCATAGTCAGACGAAATCACAAGTCAGGTACGTATAATAGGTAGAACATCATATTTTCCTTATTGGTAGCCTTGGTCGGCCTGAGTCCAGATTCGACCACCATGCACTGAGTGCAATCGGGGTCAAGGAATTGACTTAGTCTGACACTGGGTTGTATTATATGCATAAATTGTGTAATGCATCGACATTATTTTGGAGTAGTGATAGCCGCCCCGTAAATAGGCTACGGCCGGGGTGAGTGAGGCACAGTGATTCCTCCATCTCACTAGAGTGCAATGATAGCCTCCCCATAAAAAGGCTATGGCCGGGGTGTGGAAGGCACTGGCACTAGAGTGCAGTGATAGCCGGACAAAAAAGTGTGAGATCCCTCAACTTAGTCCCACATCTAATGGCTACTGGGAGAAGAGCCAGTTTATAAGTGGGAATGGACTATAGATCTTTAACTTCCGGGGTACCCATTTTAAAGAAATGACTTAGCCCATTACGTTGCACTTTGGGCTGGGTCGTTACAAATAGTATCAGAGCCAACCTGGGTCCGTGTTAGATGGTGGGCTGGATTAGGAATGTTGGCTAGGTTGCCGATCCCGGGCCAGAAAGGTCGTGGGTTGGGCTAGCAACGGGCCAAGTATAGTCATTTCGGGGACGAAATTCCCTAAGGTGGGTGGATTGTGAGATCCCTCAACTTAGTCCCACACTAATACCTATTGGGAGAAGATCCTGTTTATAAGTGGGAATGGACTATAGATCTTTAACTTCCGGGGTGCCCATTTTAAAGAAATGACTTAGCCCATTACGTTGCACTTTGGGCTGGGTCGTTACAAATAGGCTACGGCCGGGGTGTGTGCGGCACTGGCACTAGAGTTGGCAGTGAGAGCTTTCCCACAAACGGGGCATAGCAATCATATGAGTACAGTGATAGCATGCCCATAAAAAGGCTACAGCCGGTGTGTGCAAGACACTGGCACCGGAGTGCAGTGATAACCTCCCCATAAAAAGGCTACGGCCAGGGTGTGCGAGGCACTGGCACGAAAATTGGTCGTGAGAGCTTCCCCACAAACGGGGCGCAGTAATCACCTGAGTGGAGTGATAGCTACCCCACAAAAAGGTTACGGCCGGGGTGTGTGAGGCACTGGCACAAGAGATGGTAGTAGTAGCCTCCCCACAAAAGGGCTACAAGCTGGGGTGTGCGGATCACAGGGGATACTTCCTAAGCATTGTTTTGGAGTACAGCGGAATCGCTCCACCACATATTAAAATAAACATAAGGAAATAGTGGAATGTACTTGATTTGTTTTATCTATTATACTACTTAGTGTTGTAATCACTAACGCGGAATTGCCTTCGCAGGTGTGTGGATACGAAAGTAGGTGATTGACAACCAGGGCATGGAGCAAAATAAATATGAGGACTCCTTTTATTATTTATTTGAGAAATAAGTGTGGCTACTGGGAAATGGTCTAAGACTGTGGGATCTTTATATATGTTTTTGTTTACAAAAATGTTAGACATATTTGCTTAATTATGAGTAACACTTGGCCAGCTAGGCCCACAATGTTGTGATAAATGGCCGGGTCGTTACAAAGCTACTCCGAGTCAAGCCGGCGGGTATATTTTCCTGATTTACTCATTTCAGTTATAGATTTTTCCCCACGTAGTTGAATGACAGTGTGCACAGGTTTAAGTAGTGTAAAGACCCGGAAAAAAAACAATGATAATAATAATAAATACGCTCGTCGCGGTGGGATTGAATGTTGGAAAAAAAAATTTTCCATTCAAATTATTTACCGTCAACCGGTTAACTGTGAATTACTCGGTTAAGTGAAAAGCATTTTAACCGGTTAATTATTGTTTAATCAGTCAAGCGGAATCAAACCGTTTAAACAATAAATTGAATCATATCGATTACCCGTTTACTCGATTAAGTGAAATACGGGCGAATCAATATTCACAAACCCTAGCCTTCATGACATTATATAAAGAGAAGGGGGGGGGGGCGTCATCCACATAATTTCTATTCAGACAGACGCCAGCTTCATCCTTCGCTCGGGCAATTCTTCTTCCTTTCCTCTTCTTAGTTGCATAAATACACATGCTCAAATGGATAATAAGCATGTTTATATAATAAGCATGATAAACATAAAATTAAAACCTGAAATCAACGAAGAGAAGGGGAACACTAGGAGGTTATCCTGATGTTTTGCAGCAGCAAGAACCCCATCTTCCATCCTTGTGAGTTGGGTTGACGTGCTGGAAGTAGAGAGTGTTCCCGGCGGTGCTCCTAGCCTGACGGAGTTGCCTTGGGTGGCCGAGTCAAACCGTCAAGGAGGGATGCAAATTAGGAACGTGAAGGGAGACCAAGTCGGTGTTGCCATGGGTGGTGTTGCTGGCCAGACGTGGATCCGCCATGGAAAGTGCAGACTCGTCGTCACCTGGGGTGGTGCTGGTCGTCACCTTGATGGGGCAGGACATGGTCGCCATGGCTGCTGGTCGGCCACCAGGAATGGTGAAATTAAGGTCCCGATGTAGGCTGTAGTCCGAGTTCCATGAGATAGCAGCAGATAAAGATTGGATCTTTGGGGTTTTCCAATCAGATCAGCGGGGTAGATAGAAGATGGTGTCTGAAATTGGGTGGAAGGAAAAGAAGACATGATGGTTTTGGGTGAAGAAGAAGAAGGTATAGGAAAGAGAAGGACGTTGGGGAAGAAGAATGGCAGTATTGTAAATATGGGATGACTCGATACGGTCGAGTTAAAAATAAATTACAAATAACTGTACTTGTAACATCCTTAAATTAGGATAATACAAATCAGTTAAAGAATATACTAATACTAGTAATTAAGTATTGAGTATGGTTAATAATTGAATTATTAACCGGTAAATGAAGGTTTTATTTGGGATATTTAATTGGAAATGTGAAAAAAAGGACTTAATTGATTATATCACATTGATAATAAATTATCATTGGTCGTACTGGAAATTAAATAATTAATGTAGCCCAGCATGATATATTTTATATCCTCAAAATGGATAGTTGTACTAGTCATGTAGTTGTATGTAGGTTCATGCAAATAAAATTATACTAATGTATAATTTTATGCCCTCATTCAGATTAGGGTTAGCGGATCACAGTTAGACGAAATCACAAGTCAGGTACGTATAATAGGCAGAACATCGTACTTTCCTTGTTGGTAGCCTAGGTCGGCCTAAGCCCAGATTTGACCACCATGCACCGAGTGCGAACGGGGTTAAAAAATTGACTCAGTCCAACTCGGGCTCGTATTATGTGTGCAAATTGTGTAATGGATCGACTTTGTTTTGGAGTAGTGATAGCCGCCCCATAAAAAGCTATGGCTGGGGTGAGCGAGGCATAGCGATTCCTCCATCGCACTGGAGTGCAGTGATAGCTTCTCCATAAAAAGGCAACGGCTGGGGTGCTTGAGGCATAGCGATTCCTCCATCACAGTGGAGTGCAGTGATAGCCTCCCCATAAAAAGGCTACGGCTGGGGTATGTGAGGCAATGGCACTAGAGTTGGCAATGAGAGCTTCCCAACAAACGAGGCGTAGCAATCACCTGAGTGCAGTGATAGCTTCCCCACAAAAAGGCTACGGCACTGGCACTTGAGACGGTAGTGGTAGCCTCCCCACAAAAGGTGTAACGACCCAGCCCAAAGTGCAACGTAATGGGCTAAGTCATTTCTTTAAAATGGGTACCCCGAAAGTTGAAGATCAATAGTCCATTCCCACTTATAAACAGGATCTTCTCCCAGTAGGTATTACATGTGGGACTAAGTTGAGGGATCTCACAATCTACCCACCTTAGGAAATTTCGTCCCCGAAATGCCTATACTTGGCCCGTTGCTAGCCACAGCCCACAACCTTTCTGGCCCGTGACCGGCAGCCTAGCTAACGTTCCTAATCCAGCCCACCATCTAACACGGAACCAGGTCGGCTCTGATACCATTTGTAACAACCTAGCCCAAAGTGCAACGTAATTGGCTAAGTCATCTCTTTAAAATGGGTACCCTGAAAGTTAAAGATCTCTAGTCCATTCCCACTTATAAATAGGATCATCGCCAAATAGGTATTAGATGTGGGACTAAGTTGAGGGATCTCACAATCCACCCACCTTAGGAAATTTCATCCCCGAAATGCCTATACTTGGCCCGTTGCTAGCCCCAGCCCACGACCTTTCTAGCCTGTGACCGGCAGTCTAGCTAACGTTCCTAATCCAGCCCACCATCTAACACAGAACTAGGTCAGCTCTGATACCATTTGTAACGACCCAGCCCAAAGTGGTACGTAATGGGCTAAGTCATTTATTTAAAATGGGTACCGCAGAAGTTAAAGATCTCTAGACCATTCCCACTTATAAATAGGATCTTCTCCAAGTAGGTATTAGATGTGGGACTTTAAATTGGGTACGCCGGAAGTTGCGGATCACAGCAGATACCACCTCCACATTGTTTTGGAGTATAGCGTAATCGCTCCACCGCATATTAAAATGAACATAGGGAAATAGTGGAATGTACTTGATTTGTTTTATTTATTATACTACTTAGTGTTGTGATCACTAAGGTGGAATTGGCTCCGCAGGTGTGCAGATACGAAATTAGGTGATTGACAACCAAAGCATGGAGCAAAATAAATATGGGGACTCCCTTATTTTTTTTATTTGAGAAATTAGTGTGGCTACTGGGAAACGGTTCAGGACTGTGGGATCTTTATATATGTTTTTGTTAGAAATGCTAGACATATTTTGCTTAGTTGTGAGTAACACCTAGCTAGCTAGGCCCACAATGTTGTGAAAAATGGCGGGTCGTTGCAAGTAGTGAGTGTCTGTCACCATGGTTGGAGCAACTCACAGGACTCATACCAGGGATCCTTCTCCTCCTCCTCCCAGGCATACTAGTCCTAGTCGTGCGCCTAGCGAGGCAGCATCTAGTAGGCCGAGAGCTCAACCACCGTGAGGAGAAGCCAACGTGTGTGCCTCGACTAGCCACCATAGTTCTCGTAGTCCCCATACTAAGAGAGATTCAACCATTACTCAATTGGTAGAGACACAGAGGCAGCTACAAGAGAGCCAGGAATAGTTACGGAGAGATCACTGTCATATAGCCCTCTCCATAGCCTGAGTTGAGAAGAGGTCGTTTGGAGATGACGGAGTATGAGTAGTGGCCGCTTCTCCCATGGGCTACCCGCTGCCACCTCCTCCTCTATCAGCACAGTAGAGGACCATCCCTATGGCTCCCCTGATTGCTCCTCTTCAGACTGGGATGGGCATTCATGACAGTGAGCCCCCTTGGAGCTAGTAGTGGGCAAAGAGCAAGGGGTAGCATGCCAGCAGTGGCAGTTTCGCCATGACCACAGTTGGAGATAGGCGAGGGCTCAAACAGATATGCAGACGTAAGAGATGGTAGATTCTGCCAGTATGAATAATTTGTGAAAAATGGAGGGCGCACTTTCCTAGGGAAGCCAGATGCAGAAGAGGTTTTCTTATGGATTTCATCAGCGATTGGTTTGTTTCAGAGCATGACATGCCAGATGGAACAGTTGGTGAAGATGTATGCAGCCACAGTTGAAGAGGTATTAGCGGACACAATTGTTGTCACAAGATGATAGAGTTTGATGTGACCTTCGGGATGGACTGGATGTCCAAGCAGGGAGCTCTAATAGATTACCAGAAGAAGATGGTGACTTTTAACACGGAAGGTGCCTTTTTTTCCAGGGTTAGGGCAGAAATAGAGAGAAAGGCCGGATCTCCTATGAGAATACAGTGAGACAGTTGGATAGGGGTTAGGAGTTGTTGATGGCCACTTTGGTGTTGGTGGAATAGAATGGCTCAGTGGGCAAGTCCAGTGTTGAGCTGATATCAGTTGTTAGGTAGTTTGAAGATGTCTTTTCAGATGAGATCACCAGATTGCCATCGAGGAGAGAAGTCAATTTTGCTATAGATTTGATGCCAAGGACATCACCCATCTCTAGAACACCATATAGAATGGCACCACTGGAACTCCAAGAGCTTAAGGAGCAATTGCAGACACTGTTGGATCAGGGTTTTATTTGACCGAGCGTGTCACCGTGGGGAGCACCGGTGTTGTTTGTGAAGAAGAAGGATGGAAGCATGCGTTTATGCATCGATTATAGGATGCTAAACCATGTGACCATTAAGAACAGATACCCTCTTCCTTGCATTGATGATTTATCTGACCAGTTTTGCTCAACAACGGTCTTTTCGACGATTGACTTGAGATCTGACTACCATCAGTTGAGGATTAGAGTAGAGGATATTCCGATTGTTATGCCCTTTGGATTGACAAATGCTCCAGCAGCATTCATGGACCTAATGAACAGAGTGTTTAGTCCTTTTTGGATTGATTTGTAATAGTCTTCATGGACGAGATTTTGGTGTATTCCTCATCGAGGAAAGAACATGAGCAGCATCTCCATATGGTGTTACAAACCCTAAGAGAGCACAGACTGTACCGAAAATTTGTGAAGTGTGACTTTTGGCTTTTAGAGGTCAACTTCTTAGGGCATATTATATCAACAGCACGGATTTCAGTGGATCCAATGAAGATAAAGGTAGTTGTACAGTGGGGGCAGCCAAGAACACCTTCTAAGATACGGAGTTTCCTTGGTCTAGTAGGATATTACCGCCATTTCATACGGGATTTTTCCTCCATAGCAGCTCCTCTCATGCAGCTGACTAAGAAAGACAAACACTTTGTATGGACTGACGAGTGTGAGCAGAGTTTCAGGACGTTCAAGGAGAGATTGACTTCGGCGCCAGCCTAACATTACTAGAGGGGCATGATGACTTTTTAGTCTACACAGATGCCTCAGGGATTGGCCTTGGTTGTGTTTTGATGCGGAGAGATAAGGTTATCGCATATGCATCTCATCAGCTGAACGTGCATGAGTGTAACTACCCCACTCACGACTTGGAACTTGCAGCAGTAGTTTTTGCCCTCAGAATATGGAGACATTACCTCTATGGGACTTCCTTCCGACTTTTGACTGATCACAAAAGTCTGAAGTATATCTTCACACAGAAAGATTTGAACAGACGACAGAGGAGATGGTTGGAGTTGTTGTTTGATTATGAGATCGATATCTCATATCATGACGGCAAGGCGAATGTAGTAGCATACACCTTGAGTAGGAGGCCAGTTCGAGACTCAGTGGGGATGGTAGTAGTTTCAGTGACTCCGATTGATACACGTCAGAGACAGTTAGTTGGAATGATTGCTAGACTCTCCATTCATTCGAGTATTTTTTAGCAGACTAGAGCTGCATAGAATGAGGATAAGCAGTTGACTCAGTGGTTAAAGCAGGGAGATCATGAAGATTTGGTCAGAGATGCAGATGGACTGGTCAGATTGAGAGTACGTCTTTATGTTCTGGACATCATTGAGTATCCCGGACTTCGTAGGACTATTCTTCATGGTACCCACACCTTGAGGTGCACAGTGCATCTAGGTGAGTGAAGACATATCACGGTGTTCGGCGATCCTATTGGTGGCCAGGATTGAAGAGAGAGGTTTTTGACACTGTAGCCAGGTGTTTAGTCTGTCAACAGGTAAAGGCTGAATATATGCACCCCAGTGGGACCTTACAGCCACTGAAGCCCCAGAGTGGAAGTGGGAGAATATAGCTTATGATTTCATAGTCGGTCTACCTAAGAATGGCCAGCAGAGAGACGCAGTATGGGTAATAGTGGATCAACTAACGAAGTCTACGCATTTTATCCCTATTAGAATGGATTACCCGTTATCCACTTTGGTGACCTTGTATCAGGATGAGATAGTACAACTGCATGGAGTCCCGTTGGAGATTATACCAGACAGAGACCCACGGTTTACGTCCCATTTTGGAGAACATTTCAGGCAGCCATGGGCACAGATTCGAAGTTCAGCACCGTTTTCCACCCTCAGACGGATGGGCAGTTCGAAAGAACTATTCAGATTCTTGAGGATTTGCTTAGGGCCTATATGCTAGATTTTGGAAGCGACTAGGCATAGCATTTGCCTTTAGTGGAATTTGCTTACAACAACAGTTACCAGGCAAGTATTGGGATAGCACCATTTGAAGCGCTATATGGTAGGCCATGTAGATCTTCAGTGTGTTGGTATAGGGTAGTGAGCCAATGATAGTGGGACCAGAGATAATTCAGCAGACATAGGATGTGGTTATGCGGATTATAAAGAGGATGAGGTTAGCTCAGGACCGACAGGGAAGCAACGCTGACCAACGCCGACGTGGGGTTCACTTCATGGTAGGAGAACATGTTCTTCTGAAGGTGTCACCAACCAAGGGAAATATGAGGTTTGGTATGCATGGGAAGCTTAGCCCTTGGTACATAGGACCATTCGATGTTCTAGAACATGTAGGTCAGGTGGCCTATCACTTGGCATTGCCACCTCACCTATCAGCCGTACACCCAGTATTCCACGTGTCCTTATTGAAGAAGTACCACTCAGAAAACTCCCACATTATCAGTTTCCAAGGGATAGAACTCCGTCCTGACCTGACGTATTCTGAGGACTTAACGAGGATAGTTGATCATCAAGTGAAGACCCTCAGACGTAAGCAGGTTCCCTTAGTGCGAGTGCAGTGGAATCGACGCGCAGTTGAAGAATCAACATGGGAGCAAGAGGACGAGATCAGGAGGAGGTATCCTGAGTTGTTCGAGGAGCCATCTTCTAGACCAGGTACTCCAGTTTCCAACCTCAATTACAGTTTACAGCATCATGTTTGACACCTCCTTGTTTTAAAATTTCTAGGAGGAATTTTTAATAAGGAGGGAAGGTTGTAAAACCCGCAACTCGAGTCAGGGCCTTATAGTTGTTAGGCAGTCGGTTTGACCATGGTTCGAGTCAGTTCAGCTTTCAGAACACGTGTGCGGGGCTGAGGCCGATAGTGTACACATGCTATGAGGGTTCATGTATACCCAATTATCGATGATAGCGTCAGATACGCATCAGTAGGCTGAGTTATCAGTAGATATGTAAAGACCCGGAAATAATAATAATAATAATAATAATAATAATAATAATAATAATAATGAATTATAACGTTCGACGCGGTGGGATCGAACGTGGGAAAATTTTAATTTTTTCATTTAAATGGAAAAAAATTGTTAGCTGGTTAAGTATGAATTACCCAGTTAATCGAAAAGTAATTTTTAACCAGATAATTCTAGTTGAATCAGTTGAGTCACTACATTTCTGAGATCTCTCAACTTAGTCCCACATCTAATACCTACTGGGAGAAGATCATGTTTATAAGTGGGTATAGACTAGAGATCTTTAACTTCCGGGGTACCCATTTTAAAGAAATGACTTAGCCCATTACGTTGCACTTTTGGATGGGTCATTACAGGTGGTATCAGAGCCGACCTGCTTCCGTGTTAGATGGTGGGATGGACTAGGGACGTTGGCTAGGCTGCCGATCACGGGCCAAAAAAGGTTGTGGGCTGGGGTTAGCAACGGGCCAAGACTAGAAATGTTGGCTAGGCTGCCGGTCACGGGCCAGAAAGGACGTGGGTTGGGGCTAGCAACCGGCCAAGAATAGGCATTTCGGGGATGAAATTTCCTAAGGTGGGTGGATTGTGAGATCCCTCAACTTAGTCCCACATCTAATACCTACTAGGAGAAGATCCTGTTTATAAGTGGGAATGGACTATAGATCTTTAACTTCTGGGGTACCTATTTTAAAGAAATGACTTAGCCCATTACGTTGCACTTTGGGCTGGGTCGTTACAAATGGTATCAGAGCCGATCTGGTTACGTGTTAGATGGTGGGATGGACTAGGGACGTTGGCTAGGCTGCCGGTCACGGGCCAAAAAAGGTCGTGGGCTGGGGTTAGCAACGGGCCAAGACTAGAAACGTTGGCTAGGCTGCCGGTCATGGGCCAGAAAGGACGTGGGTTGGGGCTAGCAACGGGCCAAGAATAGGCATTTCGGGGACGTGAATTTCCTAAGGTGGGTGTATTGTGAAATCCCTCAACTTAGTCCCACATCTAATACCTACTGGGAGAATATCCTATTTATAAGTGGGAATGGACTATAGATCTTTAACTTCCGGGGTACCCATTTTAAAGAAATGACTTAGCACATTACGTTGCATTTTGGGCTGGGTCGTTACAAATGGTATCAGAGCCGACCTGGTTCCGTATTAGATGGTGGGATGGACTAGGGATGTTGGCTAGGCTGCCGGTCACGGGCCCGAAAGGTCATGGGCTGGGGTTAGCAACGGGCCAAGACTAGAAACGTTGGCTTGGCTGCCGGTCACGGGCCAGAATGAACGTGGGCTGGGGCTAGCAACGGGCCAAAAATAGGCATTTCTGCGACGAAATTTCCTAAGGTGGGTGGATTGTGAGATCCCTCAACTTAGTCCCACATCTAATACCTACTAGGAGAAGATTATGTTTATAAGTGGGAATGGACTAGAGATGTTTAACTTTCGGGGTACCCATTTTAATGAAATGACTTAGCCCATTACGTTGCACTTTGGGCTGGGTCGTTACAACACTATTTAACCATTTAACCATTTAAGTTAACCATACCATGTACCCACTTAACAGGTTAAGTGAAATGGTTAAGTGAACCATGTCAATTACGTAATTACCTGGTTAAAGGAATTATGGTGAAGGGGTGCTTCCATGTACCCTAGCCGTCATTTTATTTTATTATAAAAAAGGAGATGGGGAGGGTGTCATCTGCATTTTCCTCCTCAGACAGACGCCGGATTTCCTCCTTTGCTCGGGTAATTTTCTTTCCTTTCTTTTCTTTTGTTGCATGCATACACATGTTGCATAAATCATAAACATGATAAACATAAGAATTAATTGAGAAATCAACAAGGGAAGAAGAAAACAGGGAGGATGGCCTGCTGTTTACCAGCAGAATCCGTGCCATGTTTCCTTCCATGGTATGGGGTTGACGTGCTGGAGGTGGGAATTGCTCCCGACGGTGATGCTGGCCGGTTGGAGTCACCTTGGAGGGCCAAAACAGACCATCGAGGAGGCACGCAGGTCTGAAATCTGAGGGGAGAACAGGTCGGTGTCGGTGTGGTGGTGCAGCCATGCTGGTTGGGTGTGCCGCCGTGGTGGTGCTAGAGTGTGAGATCCCTCAACTTAATCCCACATCTAAAACCAACTTGGAGAAGATCTTGTTTATAAGTGGGAATGGACTATAGATCTTTAGCTTGGTTCACCACTTTTAAGAGATGACTTAGCCCATTACGTTGCACTTTGGGCCGGGTCGTTACAGGTGGTGTCAGAGCAACCTGGTTCCGTATAGATGGTGGGCTGGACTAGGGACGTTGGCTAGGTTGCCGGTCACGGGCCAGAAAGGTCATGGGCTAGGGCTAGCAACGGGCTGGACTAGGGACGTTGGCAAGGCTGCCGGTCACGGACCAAAAAGGTCGTGGGATGGGGCTAGTAACGGGCCAAGTATAGGCATTTTGAGGGACGAAATTTCCTAAGGTGGGTGGATTGTGAGATCCCTCAACTAAGTCCCACATCTAATACCAACTAGGAGAAGATCTTGTTTATAAGTGGGAATGGACTATAGATCTTTAACTTGGGTTAACCATTTTAAAGAAATGACTTACGCCCTTTACGTTGCACTTTGGGCCGGGTCGTTACATATGGTATTAGAGCCAAGTTTCTGTAAAGACCCGGAAAAAAAATTCATTAGCTGGTTAAGTATGAATTACCCGGTTAAATTAAAAAGTAATTTCTAATCGGACGATTCTAGTTGAATCAGTCGAGTCGAACACATTAATTATCCATTTAACCATTTAAGTGAACCATACCATTTAAGAGGTTGAGTTAAAAGGTTAAGTGAACCGTGTTAATTACCCAATTACCCGGTTAAAGGAATTATGGTGAAAGGGTGCTTCCACAAACCCTAGCCGTCATTTATTCTTTATAAAAGGAGAAGGGGTCGTTGAACCTAGGAAATACCAATGGATGATGGGGTGTGAGAATTTAATGGAGGGAATGGTTGAAGTGTATATATATGCAGGAGGAGGGAGTATTTCATCCCTCATCTCCGTCCCAGGCAACCTCCCCATTACTGTGTGAGTATTTCATCCCTCATCTCCGTCCCAGGCGACCACCCCATTACGGTATTAGGGTTCACGGGTCACAGTCAGACGTAATCACAAATCAGGTACGTATAATAGGTAGAACATCGTATTTTCTTTGTTGGTAGCCTAGGTCGGCCTGAGTGAGGTGCGTGTTTTGTGCGTGAATTTTGTAATGCATCGACATTGTTTTGGAGTAGTGATAGACACCCCATAAAAAGGCTACGGCTGGGGTGAGTGAGGCACAGTGATTCCTCCATCGCACTGGAGTGCAATGATAGCCGCCCCATAAAAAGGCTACGGACGGGATGTGTGAGGCAATGGCACTAGAATTGGTAGTGAGAGCTTCCCCACAAACGGGGCATAGCAATCACCTGAGTGCAGCGATAGCCACACCACAAAAAGGCTACGGCTGGGGTGTGCAAGGCATTGGCACTAGAGTGCAGTGATAGCCTCCCCACAAAAAGGCTACGGCCGGGGTGTGCGAGGCACTGGCACTGGAGACGGTAGTGGTAGCCACCCCACGAAAAAGGCAATGGCCGGGGTGTGCGGATCATAGTGGATACCTCCTCCACATTGTTTTGGAGTATAGCAGAATCGCTCCACCGCATATTAAAATAAACATAAGGAAATCGTGGAATGTACTTGTTTGGTTTTATCTATTACACTACTTAGTGTTGTAATCACTAACGCGGAATTGCCTCTGCAGGTGTGCAGATACGAGATTAGGTGATTGACAACCAGAGCATGGAGCAAAATAAATATGAGGACTCATTTCTTTTTTTACAATTTGAGAAATAAGTGTGGCTACTGGGAAACGGTCCAAGACTGCGGGATCTTTATATATGTTTTTGTTTACAAAAATGTTAGACATATTTGCTTAAATTTTTAATAACACCTTGCCAGCAAGGCCTACAATGTTGTGACAAATGGCGGGTCGTTACAGGAGGTATCAGAGCAAGGTTTCCCTAAAGCTCACATCTTATGACTCGAGTACCTTGTTGAAGAGTCCAATATTTATCTTTCTCCAATGGGTTATGTCATTAAGGAATTAGTGGACTCACTAACAAACCTAAGTAATAAATATGAGGACTCGAGAGTATTAGGTGATTGACATCTAGAGTATGGAGCAAAATAAATATGAGGACTCCTTTATTTTATTTAATAGAGAAATAAGTGTGGCTGCTGGGAAACGGTCCAAGACTGTGGGATCTTTATATATGTTATTATTTATAAAAAAATGTTTGACATAATTACTTTACTTTTGAGTAACACCTAGCCAGTTAGGCCCACAATATCGTGAAAAATGGCGGGTCGTTACAAGTGGTATCGGAGCACGGTTTCGTAAAAGCTCACATCTTATAACTCAAGTACCTTGTTGAAGAGTCTAATATTTTATTTTTCTCCAATAGGGTATGTCATTAGGCAATTAGTGAACTCTATAATAAATGTAAGTAATTATAGAAAAAAATTAATGAACCATAACAGAATAAATTTTAGATGGCAGGCACCCGAAGGAAGTCGAGCCAAGCTATGCAGTTGGACACAAACCTTGAGAGTGTGTTAGGCCAAATTTTGACGGTCATACAAGGACTAGCGCAGGCTTCAGAAAATACCAGTTATGTGGTTCAGAACATGGTGCAGAGGTTATCGGGATTGGTAATGGGGAATGGAGCTCTAAATTCGGCTCCGGGTCCTAGTAACGTCCCAAATGGGGATCAGGTGAGCGCCCAAGAGCGGGTAGGAATAGCTGACCCGGGCGAGCGAGGAGAACTTCCAAACCCAGTGCCACCGATAGTGCGACAAGTGGTATTGCCAGATGGGGATGACAGTGATCGATACATTGTAGAGAAATTCCGGAAGAACGGAGTTGAGGTATTCATTGGAGGGACTGATCCAATGAAGGCGGAGAGCTGGTTGGACATTACTGAAAAAGCATTTAGAGCTCTCTCTGTGCCTCATCGCCATCAAGTGAGGTTGGCGACATGGATGCTTCAAAAGGAAGCATCCTATTGGTGGAAGTCCATGGAGAAGACTGTAACGACCCAGCCTAAAGTGCAACGTAATGGGTTAAGTCATTTCTTTAAAATGGGTACCCCGAAAGTTAAAGATCTCTAGTCCATTCCCACTTATTACCAGGATCTTCTCCCAGTAGGTATTAGATGTGGGACTAAGTTGAGGGATCTCACAATCCACCTACCTTAGGAAATTTCGTCCCCGAAATGCTTATTCTTGGCCCGTTGCTTGCCCCAGCCCACGATCTTTCTGGCCCGTGACCGGCAGCCTAGCCAACGTCCCTAGTCTATCCCACCATCTAACACGGAACTAGGTCGACTCTGATACCATTTGTAATGACCCAGCCCCCGACCTTTTTGGCCCATGACCGGCAGCCTAGCCAACGTCCCTAGTCCATCCCACCATCTAACACGGAACCAAGTCGGCTCTGATACCATTTGTAATGACCCAGCCCAAAGTGCAACGTAATGGGCTAAGTCATTTCTTTAAAATGGGTACCCCGATAGTTAAAGATCTCTAGTCTATTCCCACTTATAAACAGGATCTTCTCCCAGTAGGTATTAGATGTGGGACTAAGTAGAGGGATCTCACAATCCACCCACCTTAAGGAAATTTCGTCCCCAAAATATTATAACATCAACAATATGATCGTGATTAACTATATCTGCGGGACCTCAGGTTGCTCTTGTTGTTGCTTCAGAGGCTGATGACAGTCCTTATGTATGTGTCCCGTCCTTCCACAATTGTAGCACCGACGGGGCTCACTGCATAACCGTGAATGCATCTTGTTGCAATTTTTACATAGTCGACACGAAATCTCCTGAAACTTTCGTTTGTGGTTCCCATCGACATTCCGTTACGTTCAAAAAAAAATTTTTTTTCAATGATTACTTAGTTTGTTAGTGAGTCCACTAATTCACTAATGACATACCCCATTGGAGAAAGATAAATATTGGACTCTTCAACAAGGTACTGGAGTCATAAG
The DNA here is from genome assembly GCA_033002965.1 of Piper betle. NCBI lineage: Eukaryota > Viridiplantae > Streptophyta > Magnoliopsida > Piperales > Piperaceae > Piper > Piper betle. The sequence continues at coordinate 43,201 of JAURVB010013471.1, read as the reverse complement.
ATGTGAGCTATTGGGAAACCTTGCTCTGATACCAGACTCAGGAAAATATTGTCCATTGAAAGCTGTTACAAATTCCGCCCAAGGAATGGACGAAATCTCCCGTTGATGGAACATAGTCTTTGTAACGACCCAGCCCAAAGTTCAACGTAATGGGCTAAGTCATCTCTTTAAAATGGGTACCCCGAAAGTTAAAGATCTCTAGTCCATTCCCACTTATTAACAGGATCTTCTCCCCCTCAACTTAGTCCCACATCTAATACATACTGGGAGAAGATCATGTTTATAAGTGGGAATGGACTAGAGATCTTTAACTTTCGGGGTACCCATTTTAAAGAAATGACTTAGCCCATTACATTGCACTTTGGGCTAGGTCGTTACAAAGACTGTGTTCCATCAACGGGAGATTTCGTCCATTCATTGGGCGGTATTTGTAACAGCTTTCAATGGACAATATTTTCCTCGGTCTGTTTTCCAGAAGAAAGCACTGGAATTTGCCACTCTAACTCAGAACGATGATTCAGTCCAAGAGTATGCCAAAAATTTCTTGCAACTGGAGAGATTTGCATCTCGGAGTCTGGCAACTGCCCAGGCCAGAGCAAACAAATTTTTCTGGGGGTTAAAGCCAGAATTGAGGAGTAGGGTAGGTATGGCGCCAAGAGGCACTATAACCGAAGTGATTGAAGCAGCCACTACTCGTGAGTTGGTGTACGACTATGTCCGTGCCAGAAATAGGGGAAGGCTACTATGCAACAAATGAATGCCAACCTGGGTAGTAACAAAAACAGGTCTGAAGAACACCAGCAGCAGAACTATCAACGGAATGTTGATGGGAATCGCAAAAGGAAGTTTCAAGAGATTCTGTATCGACTATGTAAAAATTGCAACAAGATGCATTCAGGGTTATGCAGGGAGCCCCGTCGGTGCTACAATTGCGGAAGGACGGGACACTTGCAAAACGAGTGTCGTCAACCCCTGAAGCAACAATAGCAGCAACCTGAAAAGGAGAAGACACCAGCTCCTAATCGCTACCCAGCACCTGTAAAACCAGTGGACAAAGGGAAGGCAAAACTTTTAGCAGTCAAAGTCGAGGACGCTGAGAACGAGTACCACACAGTTCGAGGTAAAATTCTGATTCAAAGTGTTAGTATGGATGTTTTATTTGACTCGGGGTGTACGCATTTGTTCCTATCATCCCGATTAGTTAAGAGTTTAGGACTCCAAACGTCTACATTACCTAAGACTTATAGGTTACACCACCGCAACGGGAGAAGGGGAGGTCACAACGTTAGGAGTGACTAACCTATCCTGTGAGATCCCTCAACTTAGTCCCACATCTAATACCTACTGGGAGAAGATCTTGTTTATAAGTGGGAATGGACTGTAGATCTTTAACTTCCGGGGTACCCATTTTAAAGAAATGACTTAGCCCATTACGTTGAACTTTGGGTTGGGTCATTACAAATGGTATCAGAGCCAACCTGGTTCCGTGTTAGATGGTAGGATGGACTAGGGACGTTGGCTAGGCTGCCGGTCACGGGCCAAAAAAGGTCGTGGGCTGGGGTTAGCAATGGGCCAAGACTAGAAACGTTGGCTAGGCTGCCGGTCACGGGCCAGATAGGACGTAGGCTGGGGCTAGCAACGGGCCAAGAATAGGCATTTCGGGGATGAAATTTCCTAAGGTGGGTGGATTGTGAGATCCCTCAACTTAGTCCCACATCTAATACCTACTGGGAGAAGATCCTGTTTATAAGTGGGAATGGAGTAAAGATCTTTAACTTCCGGGGTACCCATGTTAAAGAAATGACTTGGCCCATTACGTTGCACTTTGGGCCGGGTCGTTACAAATGGTATCAGAGCCGACCTGGTTCCATGTTAGATGGTGGGCTGGCTCCGTGTTAGATGGTGGGATGGACTTGGGACGTTGGCTAGGCTACCGGTCATGGGGCAAAAAAGGTCGCGGACTGGGGATAGCAACGGGCCAAGACTAGAAATGTTGGATAGGCTGCCGGTCACGGGCCAAAAGGACGGGCTGGGGCTGGCAACGGGCCAAGAATAGGCATTTCGGAGACGAAATTTCCTAAGGTGGGTGGATTGCGAGATCCCTCAACTTAGTCCCACATCTAATACCTACTAGGAGAAGATCATGTTTATAAGTGGGAATGGACTATAGATCTTTAACTTCCGGGGTACCCATTTTAAAGAAATGACTTAGCCCATTACGTTGCACTTTGGGCTGGGTCATTACAAATGGTATCAGAGCCGACCTGGCTCCGTGTTAGATGGTGGGCTGGATTAGAAATGTTGGCTAGGCTGCCGGTCACGGGCCAGAAAGGACGTGGGTTGGGGCTAGCAACGGGCCAAGAATAGGCATTTCAGGGACGAAATTCCCTAAGGTGGGTGGATTGTGAGATCCCTCAACTTAGTCCCACATCTAATACCTACTAGGAGAAGATCTTGTTTATAAGTGGGAATGGACTAGAGATCTTTATCTTCCGGGGTACCCATTTTAAATAGATGATTTAGCCCATTACGTTGCACTTTGGGCTGGGTCGTTACAATTGGTATCAGAGCCGACCTGGTTCCGTGTTAGATGGTGGGATGGACTAGGGACGTTGGCTAGGCTGCCGGTTACGGGCCAGAAAGGTCGTGGGTTGGGGCTAGCAACGGGCCAAGACTAGAAACGTTGGCTAGGCTGCCGGTCACGGGCCAAAAAGGACGTGGGCTGGGGCTAGCAACGGGCCAAGAATAGGCATTTCGGGGACGAAATTTCCTAAGGTGGGTGGATTGTGAGATCCCTCAACTTAATCCCACATCTAATACCTACTGGGAGAAGATCCTATTTATAAGTAGGAATGGACTAGAGATCTTTAACTTCCGGGGTACCCATTTTAAAGAAATGACTTAGCCCATTACGTTGCACTTTGGGCTGGGTCGTTACAAATGGTATCAGAGCCAACCTGGTTTCGTGTTAGATGGTGGGCTGGATTTGAAACGTTGGCTAGGCTGCCGGTCACGGGCCAGAAAGGTCGTGGGCTGGGGCTAGCAACGGGCCAAGAATAGGCATTTCGGGGACGAAATTCCCTAAGGTGGGTGGATTGTGAGATCCCCCAACTTAGTCCCACATCTAATACCTACTGGGAGAAGATCCTGTTTATAAGTGGGAATGGACTATAGATCTTTAACTTTCGGGGTACCCATTTTAAAGAAATGATTTGGCCCATTACATTGCACTTTGGGCTGGGTCGTTACATATCCTTGGATATACAAGGGAAACCCTATGTGTGGAATTTCATTGTCTATGGGATAATAGGCTTTGATGTACTGTTGGGAATGGACTGGTTTTCTACACAGATGGCTTTTCTCGATTGTAAAGGGAGGAGAGTGTTGACAAAACCTTGTAATTGTGGCATGGGTGTCATTTTCCAAGGGTCATGGAATGATCCATCCTCCTGTACAGTGTTAGTTAGTGAGCCAGCTAAGTGGTTTGGTGAGGGTTGTAAAGCCTTTTCGGAAACTCTAGAGGAGTTTGAGTCCGAACACAAAGAGTTGTCCATGATTCCGGTGGTAGCAGAATTTCCGGACGTATTTCCAGGTGAACTTCTAGGGTTACCTCCTAAGCAGGCAGTGCAGTTTGTCATTGACCTAGCACCTGGATTATCACCAATTTCTAAAGCACCATACCGAATGGCTCCAGTGGAACTCAAGGAGTTAAAGAGTCAATTAGAAGAGCTGTTGCAGGCAGGCTTCATCCGACCAAGTACTTTACCCTGGAGAGCCCCTGTTCTTTTCTTGAAGAAAAAGGATGGCTCACTTCGATTGTGTATTGACTATCGCCAGCTCAATCAAGTGACAGTCAAGAATCGGTACCCCTTACTGAGGATTGATGATTTATTTGATCAGTTGAAAACAGCCGGAATATTCTCAAAAATAGACTTGCGGTCCGGATATCATCAACTACGGGTGAAGGAATCTGACATACAGAAAACGGCTTTCCGAACTCGCTATGGACATTATGAGTTTCTAGTTATGCCTTTTGGTCTGACAAATGCACCAGCGGCCTTTATGTCACTTATGAACACGGTGTTCCACGAATGCTTGGATAAGTTTATTATTGTGTTTGTGGACGACATTCTTGTCTATTCAAATAATGAGGAGGACTATGGGAAACACTTGGCCATTGCTCTTCATGTTTTGAGAGAGAATCAATTGTTCGCCAAATTATCAAAGTGTGACTTCTGGCTGAAGGAGGTGAACTTCCTTGGACATGTTGTCTCAAAGGCGGGAGTTGCAGTGGATCCGTCAAAAGTGAAAGCAGTCCTTGATTGGCCACAACCTAAGTCAGTCACTGATATTAGAAGCTTCCTCAGTTTGGCGGGTTACTATAGGAAATTAATTAAAGACTTTTCCTTAGTAGCATCGCCGATGACCAAACTTACAAGGAAGGGGGTCAAGTTTGAATGGAGTAGTAAGTGTGAGGAGAGTTTCCAGTCTCTAAAGAAGAGTTTAGCAACTGCACCTGTCTTGACCCTGCCAAATGGTAATGAAGGATTCGTAGTCTTCAGTGATGCGTCTCGGTTGGGTTTAGGATGCGTCCTTATGCAAGATGGTAAGGTGGTGGCTTACGCATCTCGCCAATTGAAGATTCTCGAGCAAAATTATGCGACCCATGACTTGGAACTGGCAGTAGTAGTTTTTGCCCTAATGATTTGGAGGCACTACTTGTATGGGGCCCAGTTCGAAGTTTTCACCGACCATCAAAGTTTGAAGTATATCTTCACCAAGAATGACCTTGACCTTCGACAGAGATGGTGGATAGAATACTTGAAGGACTATGATTTCCAAATTTTATACCACCCAGGAAAAGCGAACGTTGTGGCCGACGCGTTGAGTCGGAAGGGCAAGATGGACAAGGGTCAACAACTAGCTAGACTTTGGACTATGTCAGCTGAGGTGGCAGCTATTAACCCGGTGGAACGAATGACAGGAATACTGGCGAACCTGGTTATCTCCAATGAATTGGTGGACCGAGTTAAGCTAACACAAAAGGAAGATGAGAAGCTAAATGAAATGTTGGACAAAACTCCCAACATTGTAGCAGATTCCAACAGTGTAATCAGATTCAGAGGGAGATTGTGTGTACCCAACAATGATGCATTAAAACGAGATATTCTGGAAGAAGCTCATCGTTCAAGGTTCTCAATACACCCTGGTGTTACAAAGATGTACCAGGACTTGAAACGAACCTACTGGTGGGTTGGAATGAAGAGGGATGTGGTGGATTTTGTTTCCGAGTGTCAGACGTGCCAATTGATCAAAGCCCAACATCAACTACCTGGTGGATTATTACAACCTTTAGTGACACCTACCTGGAAATGGGAGCGTGTCACATGTGATTTTATTACTAAACTCCCAAGGACTTTGAAGAGACATGACTCTATATGGGTAGTTGTGGACCGTTTTACTAAGGCAGCTCACTTTATCCCCACAAAATCAACAAGGACTGTAGAATACTTAGCAGAACTGTACGTAAAGAACACTGTCAGGCTGCATGGAATTCCGAAGGAGATAGTCTCTGACAGAGATCCCCTATTCACGTCACATTTTTGGGAAGTTTTCCAAAAGCTATGGGGACCCAAATCAAGTTAAGTACAACATATCACCCCCAAACTGATGGTCAGAGTGAGAGGACCAATCAAACCTTGGAGGATTTGTTGAGAGCTTGCATCCTCGACTGGGGAGGATATTGGGAGAAACACTTAGCCTTGACTGAATTCACCTATAATAACTCTTACCAAGCCAGTATAGGAATGACACCGTTTGAAGCCTTATACGGTAGGCCTTGTCGATCTCCATCATGTTGGTTGGAATCTACAGAGATGGTTATAGTCGGGCCAGAGATGGGGAGAGAAGCAGCTGAAAAGGTGCAACTCATCCAAGAAAGGCTTAAGGCAGCTCTGGATCGGCAGAAAGGTTATGGTAACACTCGAAGGAAGGACTTAGAATTCTAAGTTGGGGGTTCGTCTACCTTAGGACCTCACCTAAAAGGGAGTGATCAGATTTAGAACATCAAAGAAGTTGACGCCAAGATTCATAGGACCATTTCCAATTCTGGATCGAATCGGAAGTTGTGCATATAGATTAGCATTACCACCAAGCCTTGATGCTGTTGTGAGATCCCTCAACTTAGTCCCACATCTAATACCTACTGGGAGAAGATGTTATTTATAAGTGGAAATGGACTAGAGATCTTTAACTTCATGAGTACCCATTTTAAAGAGATGACTTAGCCCATTACGTTGCAGTTTGGGCTGGGTCGTTACAAATGGTATCAGAGCCGACCTGGTTACGTGTTAGATGGTGGGATGGACTAGGGACGTGGGCTGGGGTTAGCAACGGGCCAAGGCTAGAAACGTTGTCTAGGCTACCGGTCACGGGCCAGAAAAGACGTAGGCTAGGGCTAGCAACGGGCCAAGAATAGGCATTTCGGGGACGAAATTTCCTAAGATGGGTGGATTGTGAGATCCCTCAACTTAGTCCCACATCTAATACCTACTGGGAGAAGATCCTATTTATAAGTGGGAATGGGCTAGAGATCTAAAGGTTCCGAGGTACCCATTTTAAAGAGATGACGTAGCCCATTACGTTGCACTTTGGGCTGGGTCGTTACAGCTGTACACAATGTCTTTCATGTGTCAATGCTAAAGAAATATGTACGAGATGAGAATCACATTATTACAAATTTTGCAGATTTAGAGCTACAATCGGATTTAATCTACGAGGAAAAACTTATTCGCTTCTTGGCAAGGGAAACAAAGACACTCCGTAACAAGGAGATCCCTTTGGTAAAGGTATTATGGAGAAATCAGGGATCAGAAGAAGGTACATGGGAGACTGAACAGGAAATGGCCAGAAAATATCTGAGCCTATTTGTAGCATAAAATCCGTGTAATTGTTGTAACATGAACTTATACCAGAGATGTACTTAATCGTCAATATCCTATTTATGCTATGATATTTTGGGGACGAAATAATTCTATGTTGGGGAGATTGTAAAGACCCGGAAATAGTGAAAATAATAATAATAATAATGACGTTCGACGCAGTGGGATCGAATGTGGGAAAAAAATTCGTTAGCTGGATAAGTATGAATTACCCGGTTAATTGAAAATTAATTTTTAATTTGATAATTCTAGTTGAATCGGTCGAGTCGACTGCATTATTTATCCAATTAACTATTTATGTGAACCATACCATGTACCCATTTAACAGGTTAAGTGAAATGGTTAAGTGGACCATGTTGATTACCCAATTACCCGGTTAAAGGATGGTTCCACGTACCCTAGCCGTCATTTTATTTCATTATAAAAAGGAGAAGGGGAGGGCGTCATCTACATTTTTCCTCCTTAGACAGACAGCGGATTTCCTCCTTCGCTCGGGTAATTTTCTTTCCTTTCTTTTTCTTTTGTTGCATGCATACACATCTTGCATAAATCATAAACATGACAAACATAAGAATTAAATGAGAAATCAACAAGGGAAGAAGAAAACCAGGGGAAAGAAGAAAACCAGGAGGACGTCCTGCTGCTTTAGCAGCAGAAACAACACCATGGCTGCTGGTCGGCCACCATTAATGGTGAAATTAAGGTCCCCATATAGGGTGTAGTCCGAGTTTCATGAGATAGCAGCTGATAAAGATTGGATCTTTGGGGTTTTTCCAATCGGATCACGTGGGGTAGATAGAAGACGGGGTCTGAAATTGGGTGGAAGGAAAAGAAGACATACTGGTCGGGTGCTGTTTATGTGGCCAACTAGAGTAGTCGTCACGGGTCTGGTCGGGTGCTGTTTATGCGGCCGACTAGGGTAGACGCCATGGGTCATGGGCTGATTATGTGACCGACATGGAGTCACCATGGTCAGGTCGGGGTTGCTGATTGGGTGGCTAGAATGGGATCGCCAAGAACTGGTTGAGGATTGCCATGTGGTGGCCAAGTTAGAGACGCCATGGCAGCAAATGGAGGCCGCCATGTTTGTGAAGACCCGGAAAAATAAAAAATAAAAAATAATATATATATATATATATATATATATATATATATTAACAACGTTCGACGCGGGGGAATCGAACGTAGGGAAAAATTTCGTTAGCTAGTTAGGTATGAATTACCCCGTTAATTGAGAAGTAATTTCTAACCAGACGATTCTACTTGAATTGGTCAAGTCGACCACATTATTTATCCATTTAACAATTTAAGTAAATCATACCATGTACCCGTTAAGAGGTTAAGTGAAATGGTTATGTGAACCGTATTGATTACCCAATTACCCGATTATAGGAATTGCGGTGAAATGGTGTTTCCACAAACCGTAGCCGTCATTTCATTCTTTTGTAAAAGGAGAAGGGGAGGGCGTCTTCTACATCTTTCTCCTCCTTAGACAGATGCAGGCTTTCTTCCTTCGCTCGGGTAATTCCTTTCCCTTTCTTTTTCTTTTGTTGCATGCATACACATGTTGCATAAATCATAAACATGATAAACATAAGAATAAAATGAGAAATCAACAAGGGAAGAAGAAAACCAGGAGGACATTCTGCTGTTTTAGCAGCAGCAACAACACCATTGTAACGACCCAGCCCAAAGTGCAACGTAATGGGCTAAGTCATTTCTTTAAAATGGGTACCCTGGAAGTTAAAGATCTATAGTCCATTCCCACTTATAAACAGGATCTTCTCCCAGTAGGTATTAGATGTGGAACTAAGTTGAGGGATCTCACAATCCACCCACCTTAGGAAATTTCGTCCCCGAAATGCCTATTCTTGGCCCGTTGCTAGCCCCAGCACACGTCCTTTCTGGCCCGTGACCGGCAGCCTAGCCAACGTTTCTAGTCTTGGCCCGTTGCTATCCCCAGCCCGTGACCTTTTTTGGCCCGTGACCGGCAGCCTAGCCAACGTCCCTAGTCCATCCCACCATCTAACACGGAACCAGGTCGGCTCTGATACCATTTGTAACGACCCAGCCCAAAGTGCAACGTAATGGGCTAAGTCATTTCTTTAAAATGGGTACCCCGGAAGTTAAAGATCTCTAGTCCATTCCCACTTATAAACAGGATCTTCTCCCAGTAGGTATTAGATGTGGAACTAAGTTGAGGGATCTCACAACCATTCTCCATCCTTGTGAGTAGGGTTGACGTGCTGGAAGTAGGGAGTGTTCCCAGCGGTGCTGCTGGCCGGACGGAGTCGCCTTGGGTGGCCGAGTCAGACGGGCGGGGAGAGATGTAAATCAGGAAGTGTAGGGAGACCAGGTTGATTGGGTGGTGTTGCTGGCCAGACGTGGATCCGCCATGGAAAGGGCAGACTGGTCATCACTTGGGGTGGTGCTGGTCGTCACCATGATGGGGCAGAACATGGTCGCCATGGCTGCTGGTCGGCCACCATGAATGGTGAAATTAAGGTCCCCATGTAGGGTGTAGTCCGAGTTCCATGAGACAGCAGCGGATAAAGGTTGGATCTTTGGTGTTTTTCCAATCAGATTAGTGGGGTAGATAGAAGATAGGGTTTGAGATTGGGTGGAAGGAAAAGAAGACGGGCTGGTCGGATGCTATTTATGTGGCTGACTAGAATTGTCACCATGGGTCTTGTCGGGGTTGCTGTTTGGTTGGCCAGGATGGGTCACCAAGGACTGGTTGAGGGTTGCCATGTGGTGGCCAATTTGGTGACGCCATAGCAGCAAATGGAGGCCGCCACATTACTAGTTGGTCGCCATGCATGGTGAAAATACCACCTTTTGCTGGTTGATTACAATAAAGCTGGGAGCTTTGGGTTCGTTAAATAAATTGTTAAACTGGGATGGCAACCAGGTCAATATAGGAGAACTCGATGAGGTTGAGTTAGAATATAAGGTAAATACAAATGACTAAAGTATGGGATATTTTAATAATTGAATTATCAATTAGATAATGGGGATTTGGATGGGGATAATTAATAATTAATTATTATTAGAATTAATGAAAATTTAATAAGAAATAAAGACTAACATGAACTAATTACATCATTTAAAATTTATAGTATATTAGTCATGTAGTTGCATGTAGGTTCATGCAAAATAAAATTATACTAATGTATAATTTTATGCCCTTATTCAGATTATGGTTAACGGTTCATAGTCAGACGAAATCACAAGTCAGGTACGTATAATACGTAGAACATCGTATTTTCCTTGTTGGTGGCCTAGGTCGGCCTGAGCCCAGATTCGACCACCATGCACCGAGTGCAACCGGGGTCAAAGAATTGACTCAGTCCGACACTGGGTCGTATTATGTGTGTAAATTGTGTAATGCATCGACATTGTTTTTGAGTAGTGATAGCTGCCCCATAAAAAGGCTACGGCCGGGGTGAGCGACGGCACAGCGATTCCTCCATCGCACTAGAGTGCAGCGATAGCCTCCTAATAAAAAAGCTACGGCCGGGGTGTGTGAGGCACTGGCACTAGAGTTGGCAGTGAGAGCTTCCCCACAAACAGGGCATAGCAATCACCTGAGTGCGGTGATAGCCTCCCCATAAAAAGGCTACGGCCAGGGTGTGCAAGGCACTGTCACTGGAGTGCAGTGATAGCCTCCCCATAAAAAGGCTACGGCCGGGGTGTGCGAGGCACTGGCACTAGAATTGGTAGTGAGAGCTTCCCCACAAACGGGGCGTAGCAATCACCTGAGTGCAGTGATAGCTTCCCCACAAAAAGGCTACGGCCGGGGTGTACGAGGCACTGGCACTGGAGACAGTAGTGGTAGCCTCCCCACAAAAAGGCTACGGCCGGGGTGTGAGGATCACAGCGGATACCTCCTCCGCATTGTTTTGGAGTATAGCGGAATCGCTCCACCACATATTAAAATAAACATATGGAAATAGTGGAATATACTTGATTTGTTTTATCTATTATACTACTTAGTGTTGTAATCACTAACGCGGAATTGCCTCCGCAGGTGTGCAGATACAAAATTAAGTGAGTGACAACTAGGGCATGGAGGAAAATAAACATGGAGCAAAAGAAATAAGAGTGGCTGCTGTGGGATCTTTATATATGTTTTTGTTAAAAAAAATGTTAGACATATTTGCTTAATTGTGAGTAACACCTGGCCAACTAGGCCGACAATCTCATGACAAATGGCCGGTAGTTACATAGAGGGTCGTCGTCATGGTGGTGCTAGAGGGTTGTCGTCACGGTGGTGCAAGGGGAGCCACTATGGGTCTGGTCGGGTGCTGTTTATGCGGCTGACTAGGGTAGTCGCCATGGGTCATGGGCTGATTATGTGACCGACATGGAGTCACCATGGTCAGGTCGGGGTTACTGATTGGGTGGCCGGAATGGGGTCGCCAAGGACTGGTTGAGGGCTGCCATGTGGTAGCCAAGTTAGAGACGCCATGGCAGAGAATGGTGGACGCCACATTACTGGTTGGTCACCATGCATGGTGAAAATACCAGCTTTTGCTGGTTGATTACAATAAAGCTGGGAGCTTTAGTGTCGTTAATTGAATTGTTAAAGTAGAATGGCAACTAGGTAAATATGGGAGAACTCGATGCGGTCGAGTTAGAATATAAGGTAAATAGAAAAGAATTAAGTATGGGATATGTTAATAATTAGATTATCAACTAGTTAATGGGGATTTGGATGGGGATAATTAATAATTAATTATCATCAGAAATGCTGAAAATTTAATAACTAATGAAGACTAACATGAACTAATTACATCATTTAAAAATTGATAGTATATTAGTCGTGTAGTTGCGTGTAGGTTCATGCAAATAAAATTATACTAATGTATAATTTTATGCCCTCATTCATATTAGGGTTAGCGGATCACGGTCAGATCGAAATAACAAGTCAGGTACGTATAATCAGTAGAATATCGTACTTTCCTTGTTGGTAGCTTAGGTCGGCCTGAGCCCAAATTCGACTACCATGCACCGAGTGCAACCGGGGTCAAAGAATTAACTCAGTCCGACAGTGGGTCGTATTATGTGCATAAATTGTGTAATGCATTGACATTGTTTTGGAGTAGTGATAGCTGGCCCACAAAAAGGCTACGGTCGGCATGAGTGAGACACAACGATTCCTTCATCGCACTGGAGTGCAGTGATAGCCTCCACATAAAAGGCTACGGCCGGGGTGTGTGAGGCACTGGCACTAGAATTGGCAGTGAGAGGTTTCCCGCAAACGGGGCGTAGCAATCACTTGAGTGCAGTGATAGCTTCTCTACAAAAAGGCTACGGCTGGGGTGTGCGAGGCACTGGCACTAGAGATGGTAGTGGTAGCCTCCACACAAAAGGGCTACGGCCGGGTGTGAGGATCACAGCGGATACCTCCTCCGCTTTGTTTTGGAGTGTACTGGAATCGCTCCACCGGATATTAAAATGAACATAAGGAAATAGTGGAATGTACTTGACTTATTTTATCTATGATACTACTTAGTGTTGTAATCACTAACGCGGAATTTCCGCCGTAGGTGTGCAGATACGAAATTAGCTGATCGACAACCTGAGCATGGAGTAAAATAAATATGGGCTCTCCCTTTATTATTTATTTGAGAAATAAGTGTGGCTACTGGGAAATGGTCCAAGACTGTGGGATCTTTATATATGTTTTTGTTAGAAATGGTAGACATATTTGCTACATTATAAGTAACACTTAGCTAGCTAGGCCCACAATGTTGTGGGAAATGGCGGGTCGTTACAGGTGGTATCAGAGCCAAGTTTCCCAAAAGCTCACATCTTATGACTCAAGTACCTTGTTGATGAGTCCATTACTTATCTTTCTCCGTTGGGGTATGTCATTAGTGAATTTGTGGAGTCATTAACAAACCGAAGTGATCAAAATAATAATAATAATAATAGTGAACCATAACGGAATAAATTTTAGATGGTAGACACCCGAAGGAAGTCGAGCCAAGCTGCGGAGTCGGACAAGAACGTGGAGAGAGTGTTAGGCCAAATTTTGACGGCCATACAGGGACGAGCGGAGGCTTTACATAATACCAGTTCTGTGGTTCAGAACATAGCGCAACGATTACCTGGATTGGTAATAGGGAATGGAGCTCCAAATTCGGCTGCGGGTCCAAGTAGAGTCCCAAATGGGGATCAGGGAAGCGCCCAAGAGCGGGTAGGGATAGCTGACCCGGGCGAGCGAGGGAACTTCCAAACCAAGTGCCACAGGTAGTCCAACAAGTAGTACTGCCAATTGGGGATGAGGTATTCATTGGAGGGACTGAACCATTGAAGGCGGAGAGATGGCTGGACATTACTAAGAAAGCATTTAGAGCTCTCTCTGTGCCTCATCTCCATCAAGTGAGGTTGGCGACGTGCATGCTTCAGGAGGAAGCATCTTATTGGTGGAAGTCCATGGAGAAGACTACGTTACATCAACAGGAGATTTCGTCCATTCTGTGAGCAGAATTTGTAACAGCTTTCAATGGACAATATTTTCCTGAGTCTGTTATCCAGAAGAAAGCACTTGATGATTCAGTCCAAGAGTATGCAAAAATTTCTTGCAATTGGAGAGATTTGCACTTGGGAGTCTGGCAACTGCCCGGGCCAGAGCAGACAAATTTTTCTGGGGTTTGAAGACAGAATTGAGGAGTAGGGTTGCTATGGCGCAAAGAGGCACCATAACCGAAGTGATTGAGGCAGCCACTACTCATGAGTTGGTGTACGACTATGTCAGTGCACAGAAATAGGGAAGGCTACTAGGCAACATAAGAATGCCTACCAGAGTAGTAGCAAAAACCAGTCTGCAGAACACCAGCAGCAGAATTATCAATGGAATGTCGATGAGAACCAGAAAAGGAAGTTTCAGGAGATTCCAATCGACTATGTAAAAATTGCAACAAGATGCATTCAGGGCTATGCTGTGAGCCCCGTCAGTGCTACAACTGCGGAAGGACGGGACACCTACTAAATGAGTGTTGTCGGCTCCTCAAGCAACAACAGGAGCAACCTGAAAAGGAGAAGACACCAGTTCATAATCGCTAGCCCGCACCTGCAAAATCGGTGGAAAAAGCGAAGGCAAAACGTTTCGTAGTCGAAATGAGGACGCTGAGGACGATGACCACACAGTTCGAGTTAAAATTCTGATTCAAAGTGTTAGTGTGGATGTTTTATTTGACTCGGGGCATACACATTCATTCCTATCATCGCTAATAGTTAAGAGTTTAGAACTCCAATCATCTACATTACCCAAGACTTATAGGGCACTACTGCAACAGGAGACGGGAAAGTCACAACGTTAGGAGTGACTAACCTATCCTTCGATATACAAGGGAAACCCTATGTATGGAATTTCATTATTGATGGGATAATAGGCTTTGATGTACTGTTGGGAATGGACTGGTTGTCAACACACCAGGTTTTTCTCGACTGTAAAGGGAGGAGAGTGTTGACGAAACCTTGTAATTGTGAGATGGGGGTCAAGGGTCATGGAATGATCCATCCTCTTGTATTGTGTCAGTTAGTGAGGCAACTGAGTGGTTTGGTGAGGGTTGTAAAGCCTTTTGGTAACTCTAGAGGAGTCTGAGTCCAAACCCAAAGAGTTGTCCATGATTTCGGTGGTAGCAGAATTTTCGGACGTGTTTCATGGTGAACTTCCAGGGTTACCTCCTAAGCGGGCGGTGATGTTTGTTATTGACCTAGCACCTGGAGTATCACTAATTTCTAAAGCACCATACTGCATGGCTCCGGCAGAACTCAAGGAGTTAAAGAGTCAATTAGAAGAGCTGTTGCAGGCAGGCTTCATCCGACCAAGTACTTCACCCTTGGGAGCCCCTATTCTTTTTGTAAAGAAGTAGGATGGCTCACTTCGATTGTGTATTGACTATCGCCAGCTCAATCAAGTGACAGTCAAGAATCGGTATCCCTTATCGAGGATTGATGATTTATTTGATCAGTTGAAAACAGCAGGAATATTGTCAAAAATAGACTTGCAGTTTGGATATCCACAATTGCTGGTGAAGGAATCTGACATACAGAAAATGGCTTTCCAAACTCGATATGGACATTATGAGTTTCTGGTTATGCCTTTTGGTCTGACAAATGCACCAGTGGCCTTTATGTCACTTATGAACACGGTGTTCCACGAATACTTGGATAAGTTTATTATTGTGTTTGTGGATGACATTCTGGTCTATTCAAATAATGAGGAGGACCATGGGATACACTTGTCCATTGCTCTTCAAGTTTTGTGGGAGAATCAATTCTACGCCAAGTTATCAAAGTGTGACTTTTGGCTGGAGGGGTGAAATTCCTCAAACATATTGTCTCAAAGGTGGGAGTCGCAGTGTATCAATCAAAAGTGAGAGCAGTTACTGATTGGCCACAACCCAAGTCAGTCACATATATCCGATGTTTCCTTGGACTAGCAGGTTACTATTGGAAGTTCATTAAAGATTTCTCCTTGGTGGCATCGCTAATGAGTAAGCTTACATGGAAGGGAGTCAAGTTCGAATGGAGTAACAAGTGTGAGGAGAGTTTCCAATCTTTGAAGAAGGGTTTAACTACAGCACCAGTTTTGACTATACCAAATGGCAATGAAGGGTTCGTGGTCTTCAGTGATGCATCGCTAGTGGGGTTAGGATGTGTCCTTATGCAAGATGGTAAGGTGGTGGCTTACGCCTCTTGCCAATTGAAGATTGACAAGAAAAATTATGCAACCCATGACTTGGAACGGGCAGCAGTTGTGTTTTCTCTGGAAATTTGAAGACACTGTTTGTACGGAGTTCAGTTCGAGGTTTTCACCGACCACCAAAATTTGAAGTATATCTTCACTCAGAATGACCTTAACCTTTGACAGAGGCAGTAGATAGAATACTTGAGGGACAATGATTTCCAAATTTTATATTATCCGTGAAAAGTGAACGTTGTAGCCGAGGCGTTGAGTCAGAAGGGCAAGGTGGACAAAGGGTCAACAGCTAGCAAGACTTTGGGCTATGTCAGTTGAGGTGGTAGCTATTAACCCAGTGGAATGAATGACAGGACTACTGGCGAACCTGGTTATCTCCAATGAATTGGTGGACCGAGTTAAGATAACACAAATGGAAGATGAGAAGCTAAATGAAATGTTGGATAAAACTCCGGACATTGTAGCAAATTCCAACAGTGTAATCATATTTATAGGGAGGTTGTGTGTACCTAACAATGATGCATTAAAGCGAGATATCCTGGAGGAAGCTCATCGTTCAAGTTTCTCAATACACCCTGGCGTTACAAAGATGTACCACGACTTAAAACAAACCTACTGGTGGATTGGGACGAAGAGGGATGTGGTGGATTTTGTTCCCAAGTGTCAGACATGCCAATTGATCAAAGCCCAACATCAACTACCCAGTGGATAATTACAATCTTTAGAGATACCTACCTGGAAATGGGAGGGTGTTACATGTGATTTTATTACTAAATTCCCAAGGACTTTGAAGAGACATGAATCTGTATGGGTGGTTGTGGACCGTTTGACTAAGGCAGTTCACTTTATCCCCATAAAATCAACTAGGACAATGGAATACTTAGCAAAACTGTACATAAATATGATTGTCAGGCTGGATGGAATTCCAAATGAGATAGTCTCTGACAGAGATCCCCTATTCACGTCACATTTTTGGGAAGTTTTCCAAAAAGCTATGGGGACCCAAATCAAGTTAAGTACAGCATATCACACCCGAACTGATGGTCAGAGTGAGAGGACCAATCAAACCTCGGAGGATTTTTGTGAGCTTGCATCCTTGACTGGGGAGGAGATTGGGAGAAACACTTAGCCTTGGCTGAATTCACCTATAATAACTCTTTTCAAGCCATTATAGGAATGGCACCGTTTGAAGCTTTATACGGTAGACCTTGTCGATCTCCAACATGCTAGTTGGAGTCTACAGAGGTGGTTATAGTCGGGCAGAGATGGTCAGAGAAGCGGCTGAAAAAGTGTAACTCATCCAGCAAAGGCTTAAGGTAGCTCAGGATCGGTAGAAAAGTTATCCTGACACTCGAAGGAAGGTTGATGTTGGTGTGGTGGTGCAACCATTCTGGACGGCGGTGCTGCCAGGGTGGTGCTAGAGGGTCGTCATCATGGTGGTGCTAGAGGATCGTCGTCATGGTGGTGCAAGGGGACCACTATGAGTCTGGTCAGGTGCTGTTTATGTGGCCGACTAGGGTAGTCGCCACGGGTCATGGGCTGATTATGTGACTGACATGGAGTCACCATGGTTAGGCCGGGGTGAGTGAGGCACAGGCATTAGAATTTGTAGTGAGAGCTTCCCTACAAATAGGGCGTAGAAGTCACCTGAGTGCAGTGATAATCTCCCTAGCGGAAGGACTGGGCACCTGCAAAATGAATGTCGTCAGCCCCTGAAGCAACAAGAGGAGCAACCTGAAAAGGAGAAGACACCAGCTCCTAATCGCTACCCAGCACCTGCAAAATCGGTGGACAAAGGGAAGGCGAACGGGGCGTACCAATCACCTGAGTGCAGTGATAGCCTCCCCACAAAAAGGCTACGGCCGGGGTGTGCAACGAACTGGCATTAGAGTGCAGTGATAATGTAACGACCCGCCATTTGTCACAACATTGTGGGCCTAGCTGGCAAGGTTTTACTCGCAATTTAAGCAAATATGTCTATCATTTTTGTAAACAAAAACATATATAAGGATCCCACAGTCTTGGACCGTTTCCCAGTAGCCACACTTATTTCTCAAATAGTAAAAGAAAGGAGTCCTCATATTTATTTTACTCCATTACTCTGGTTGTCAATCACCTAATCTCGTATCTGCACACCTGCGGAGGCAATTCCGCGTTAGTGATTACAACACTAAGTAGTATCATAGATAAAACAAAACATGTACATTCCACTATTTCCTTATAGTTTATTTTAATATGCGGTGGAGCGATTCCGCTGTACTCCAAAAAATGCGGAGGAGGTATCCGTTGTGATCTGCACACCGCGGCCATAGCCCTTTTGTCGGGTGACTACCACTATCGTCTCCAGTGCCAGTGCCTCACACACCCAAGCTGTAGCCTTTTTGTGGGGTAGCTATCACTGCACTAAGGTTCGTCGCTGTGGTGGTGCAGTCGCCCTTTGATTGTTGCTGCTAATTTGGTTGCTAGGAAAGGGAGACAATGGGTGAAGGATAGGATCTAGATTTTGGTCGAAAGAGAAGAGCTTGGTGCTGGTTTTGGGTGAAGAGAAGAATGGTGACGGGAAGAAGAAGAAGAAGAATGGCAGTTTTGTAATTTTGGGTTGACTCGATATGGGTTGAGTTAAAAATCATAATAATAATACCAACTCGTGTTAAAATCATTGAAATAATTAATTTAAAGGAATATGAGTTAAGTGGTCAAAATAATACATTTATAAATTATTACATGAAATTAATAAATTTCGATCACGATAAACGGTAATTAATTAATCGGCTGATTAAAAGCAATTAACTAAAATTGAAGGGTTATGAGGAATATTTAATAGAGACTTCACCTTTATCATATAAAAGTTATATTTGATAAGTAAAATGATTATTCTTATAATAAATTCGTAAAGTAAAATAATGGATCAATAAAAAATAATCGCGTAGAAATTACGCGATAGCATAATTAATTGAATAAAGAAGTGTTGAACCTTATCGAATTAAATAAATTAATTAATGTGGCATATATTAAATATTTAGTTGCATGCATTTTCGACGCGAGTAAAATTATACTAATGTATAATTTTATGCCCCGTTCATATTAGGGTTAGCGGATTACAGTCGGACGAACCCGCAAGTCAGGTACGTATAATAGGTAGAACATCGTATTTTCCTTGTTGGTAGCCCTAGGTCGGCCTGAGCCCAGATTCGACCACCATGCACGAAGTGCAACCGGGGTTAAAGAATTGACTCAGTCCGACACTGGGTCGTGTTATGTGTGTGAATCTTGTAATGCATCGATATTGTTTTCGAGTAGTGATAGCCGCCCCATAAAAAGGCTACGGCCGGGGTGAGTGAGGCACAGCGATTCATCCATCGGCACTGGAGTGCAGTGATAGCCTCCCCATAAAAAGGCTACGGCCGGGGTGTGCGAGGCATTGGCACTAGAATTGGTAGTGAGAGCTTCCCCACAAACGGGGCATAGCAATCACCCGAGTGCAGTGATAGCTACCCCACAAAAGGCTACGGCCGGGGTGTACGAGGCACTGGCACTGGAGACGGTAGTGGTAGCCTCCCCATAAAAAGGCTACGGCCGGGGTGTGCGGATCACAGCGGACACCTCCTCCGCATTGTTTTGGAGTATAGCGGAATCGCTCCACCGCATATTAAAATAAATATATGAAAATGGTGGAATGTACTTGTTTGTTTTATCTATTATACTACTTAGTGTTGTAATCACTAACGCAGAATTGTCTCCGCAGGTGTGCAGATCCGAGATTAGATGATTGACAACTAGAACATGGAGCAAAGTAATATGAGGACTCCTTTTTGTTATTTAATTGAGGAATAAGTGTGGCTGCTGGGAAACGGTCCAAGACTGTGGGATTTTATTATAAGTTATGATTTCTAATAATGTTTGACATAATTGCTTTAATTTTGAGTAACACCTAGCCAGTTAGGCCCACAATATTATCATGAAAAATGGCGGGTCGTTACAACTTACCAACCCACCGGTAGTCAGACAACTAGTATTGCCAGTTGGGGATGACAGTGATCGATACACTGTAGAAAAATTCCGGAAGAAGGGAGCTGAGTTATTCATTGGAGGGACTGATCCAATAAAGGCAGAGAGCTGGATGGACATTACTGAGAAAACATTTAGAGCTCTCTTTGTGCCTCATCACCATCAAGTGAGGTTGGCGACAAGCATGCTTCAGGTGGAAGCATCTTATTGGCGGAAGTCCATGGAGAAGACTGCGTTCCATCAACGGGAGATTTCGTCCATTCATTTGGTGGAATTTGTAACAGCTTTCAATGGATAATACTTTCACGAGTCCGTTGTCCAGAAGAAAGCGCTGGAATTTGCCACTCTAACTCAGAGGGATTATTCAGTCTGAGAGTATGCAAAAAATTTCTTGTAATTGGAGAGATTTACACTTGGGAGTCTGGCAACTGCCCGGGCCAGAGTAGGCAAATTTTTCTGGGGTTGAAGCCAGAATTGAGGAGTAGGGTTGCTACGGTGCCAAGAGGCACTATAACCAAAGTCATTGAGGCAGCCACTACTCATGAGTTGGTGTACGACTATGTCCGTGCATAGAAGCATGGGAAGGCTACTATGCATGTAACGACCCGTCATTTTTCACGATATTGTGGGCCTAACTGGCTAGTTGTTACTCAAAAGTAAGTAATTATGTCAAACATTTTTTATAAATAATAACATACATAAACATCCCACAGTCTTGGACCGTTTCCCAGCAGCCACACTTATTTCTCAATTTAAAAGAAAAGGAGTCCTCATATTTATTTTGCTCCATACTCTGGATGTCAATCACCTAATCTTGTATCTGCACACCTGCGGAGGCAATTCCGCATTAGTGATTACAACACTAAATAGTATAATAGATAAAACAAAACAAGTACATTCCACTATTTCCTTATGTTTATTTTAATATGCGGTGGAGCGATTCCGCTATACTCCAAAACAATGCGGAGGAGGTGTCCGCTGTGATCCGCACACCCCGGCCGTAGCCTTTTTATGGGGAGGCTACCACTACCGTCTCCAGTGCCAGTGCCTCGCACACCCCGGCCGTAGCCTTTTTGTGGGGTAGCTATCACTGCACTCGGGTGATTGCTATGCCCCGTTTGTGGGGAAGCTCTCACTACCAATTCTAGTGCCAGTGCCTCGCACACCCCGGCCGTAGCCTTTTTATGGGGAGGCTATCACTGCACTCCAGTGCCAATGCCTTGCACACTCCGGCCGTAGCCTTTTTGTGGAGCGGCTATCACTGCACTCAGGTGATCGCTATGCCCCGTTTGTGGGGAAGCTCTCACTGCCAACTCTAGTGCCAGTGCCTCCCACACCCCGGCCGTAGCCTTTTTATGGGGCGGCTATCACTGCACTCAGTGCCAGTGCCTCACACACCCCGGCCGTAGCCTTTTTATGGGGCGGCTATCACTGCACTCAGTGCCAGTGCCTCACACACCCCGGCCGTAGCCTTTTTATGGGGCAGCAATCACTGCACTCTAGTGCGATGGAGGAATCGCTGTGCCTCACTCACCCCGGCCGAAGCCTTTTTATGGGGCGGCTATCACTACTCCAAAACAATATCGATGCATTACATGATTCACACACATAACACGACCCAGTGTCGGACTGAGTCAATTCATTAACCCCGGTTGCACTTCGTGCATGGTGGTCGAATCTGGGCTCAGGCCGACCTAGGCTACCAACAAGGAAAATACGATGTTCTACCTATTATACGTACCTGATTTGTGATTACGTCTGACTGTGATCCGTGAACCCTAATACAGTAATGGGGAGGTCGCCTGGGACAGAGATGAGGGATGAAATACTCACACAGTAATGGGGAGGTCGCCTGGGACGGAGATGAGGGATGAAATACTCCCTCCTCCTGCATATATATACACTTCAACCATTCCCTCCATTAAATTCTCATACCCCATCATCCATTGGTATTTCCTAGGTTCAATGACCCCTTCATTAAATTCTCACACCCCATCATCCATTGGTATTTCC
The DNA here is from genome assembly GCA_033002965.1 of Piper betle. Lineage (NCBI taxonomy): Eukaryota > Viridiplantae > Streptophyta > Magnoliopsida > Piperales > Piperaceae > Piper > Piper betle. Next base: position 21,523 of record JAURVB010013471.1, on the reverse strand, counting down.
TAGGTTCAACGACCCCTTCATTAAATTCTCACACCCCATCATCCATTGGTATTTCCTAGGTTCAACGACCCCTTCTCCTTTTTTAAAGAATAAATGACGGCTAGGGTTTGTGGAAGCACCCTTTCATCATAATTCCTTTAACCGGGTAATTGGGTAATTAACACGGTTCACTTAACCTTTTCACTCAACCTCTTAAATGGTATGGTTCACTTAATTAATGTGTTCGACTCGACTGATTCAACTAGAATCGTCCGATTAGAAATTACTTTTCGATTTAACTGGGTAATTCATACTTAACCAGCTAAAAATTATTTTTTTTCCGGGTCTTTACAATGCAACATAAGAATGCCAACTATGGTAGTAGCAACAACCGGTCTGGAGAACACCAGCAGTAGAACTATCAACGGAATGTTGATGGGAATCACAAAAGGAAGTTTTAGGAGATTCCTTATCGACTATGTAAAAATTGCAACAAGATGCATTTAGGGCCATGGAGTGAGCCCCGTCGGTGCTAGAACTACAGAAGGATGGGACACCTACAAAATGAGGGTCGTCAGCCCCTGAAGCAATAACAGGAGCAACCTGAAAAGGAGAAGACACCAGCTCCTAATCGCAACCTAGCACTTGCAAAATCGGTGGACAAAGGGAAGGCGAACGGGGCATACCAATCACCTGAGTGTAGTGATAGCCTCCCCATAAAAAGGCTGCGGCTGGGGTGTGCAAGGCACTGGCACTAGAGTGCAGTGATAACCTCCCCAAAAAAGCCACGGCCGGGGTGTGTGAGGCACTGGCACAAGAATTGGTAGTAAGAGCTTCCCCACAAACAGGGCGTATCAATCACCTGAGTGCAGTGATAGCTTCCCTACAAAAAGGCTACAGCCGGGTGCGCGAGGCACTGGCACTGGAGATGGTAGTGGTAGCCGCCCCAAAAAAGGGCTATGGCCGTCGTGTGTGAATTACAACGGATACCTCCTCCGCATTGTTTTAAAGAATAGTGAAATTGCTCCACCGCATATTAAAATGAACATAGGGACATAGTGGAATGTACTTGACTTGTTTTATCTATTATACTACTTAGTGTTGTAATCACTAACGCGGAATTGCCTCCCAGGTGTGCAGATACGAAATCAGGTGATTAACAACCAGAGCATGGAGCAAAATAAATATGGGGACTCCTTTTTTATTTATTTGAGAAATAAGTATGGCTAGTGGGAAACGGTCCAAGACTATGGGATCTTTATATATGTGGTTTGTTAGAAATGCTAGACATATTTGCTAAATTGTGAGTAACACCTAGCCGGCTAGGCCGACAATGTTGTGGAAAATGGCGGGCCGTTATAGACTGGTATCAGAGCCAAGTTTCCCAGAAGCTCACATCTTATGACTCAAGTACCTTGTTGAAGAGTCAAATACTTATCTTTTTCCAATGGGGTATGTCATTAGTGAATTAGTGGACTCACTAACAAACCTAAGTAATCATTGGGAAAAGAAAAATTAATGAACCATAGAGGAATAAAATTTAGATGGCAGTCACTCGAAGGAAGTCGAGCCAAGCTACGCAGTCGGACCCGAACGTGGAGAGTGTGTTAAGCCAAATTTTGACAGCCATACAGGGACTAGCACAGGCATCAAGTAATACCAGTTCTGTGGTTCAGTATATAGTGCAGTGATTAACGGGATGGGTAACATGGAATGGAGCTCCAAATTCAGCTGCGGGTCCTAGTAGAGTCCCAACTGGGGATCAGGGGAGTGCCCAAGAGCGGGTAGGGATAGCTGACCCGGGCGAGCGAGGGAACTTACAAACCCACTGGTAGTCCGACAACTAGTACTGCCAGTTGGGGATGACAGTGATCGATACACTGTAGAAAAATTCCGGAAGAGCGGAGCTGAGGTATTCATTGGAGGGACTGATCCAATAAAGGCGGAGAGCTGGATGGACATTACTGAGAAAGCATTTAGAGCTCTCTTTGTGCCTCATCACCGTCAAGTGAGGTTGGTGATATGCACGCTTTAGGAGGAAGCATCTTATTGGCGGAAGTCCATGGAGAAGACTGCGTTCCATCAACGGGAGATTTCGTCCATTCCTTGGGTGGAATTTATAAGAGCTTTCAATGGACATTATTTTCACGAGTCTGTTGTCCAGAAGAAAGCGCTGGAATTTGCCACCCTAACTCAGAGGGATGATTCAGTCCGAGAGTATGCAAAATATTTCTTACAATTGGAGAGAATTACACTTCGAAGTCTAGCAACTGCCCAGGCCAGAGCAGACAAATTTTTCTGGGGGTTGCAGCCAGAATTTAGGAGTAGGGTTGCTACGGTGCCAAGAGGCACAATAACCGAAGTGATTGGGGCAGCCATTACTCATGAGTTGTACGACTATGTCCGTGCACAAAAACATAGGAATGCTACTATGCAACATAAGAATGCCAAACAGGGTAGAAGCAAAAACCAGTCTGCAGAACACCAGTAGCAGAACAATCAACGGAATGTCGATGGGAACCGCAAAAGGAAGTTTCAGGAGATTCCTTATCGATGATATAAAATTGCAACAAGATGCATTCAGGGCCATGCAGTGAGACCCGTTGGTGCTACAACTATGGAAGGACGGGACACCTGCAAAACTAGTGTTTTCAGCCCCTAAAGCAACAACAGGAGCAACCTGAAAAGGAGAAGACACCAGCTCCTAATCACTACCAAGCACCTGCAAAATCGGTGGACAAAGGGAAGGCGAACGGGGCGTACCAATCACCTGAGTAGAGTGATTGCTTCCCCATAAAAAGGTGACGACCGGGGTGTGCAAGGCACTGGCACTAGTGTGCAGTGATAACCTCCCCATAAAAAACCTACGACCGGGGTGTGTGAGGCACTGGCACTAGAATTGCTAGTGAGAGCATCGCCACATACCAATCACCTGAGTGCAGTGATAGCTTCCCCACAAAAAGGCTATGGCCGGGGTGTGCGAAGCACTGGCACTGGAGATGGTAGTGGTAGCCTGCCCACAAAAGGGCTACGCCAGGGTGTGCGGATTATAGCAGATACCTCCTCCGCATTGTTATGGAAAATACCGGAATTGCTTCACTGCATATTAAAATGAACATAGGGAAATAGTGGAATGTACTTTACTTGTTTTATCTAGTATACTACTTAGTGTTGTAATCACTAACAAGAAATTGCCTCACCAAGTGTGCAGATATGAAATTAGGTGATTGACAACCAGAGCATGGACCAAAATAAATATGGGGACTCCCTTTTTATTTATTTGAGAAATAAGTGTGGATATTGGGAAACGGTCCAAGACTATGGGATCTTTATATATGTGTTTGTTAGAAATGCTAGACATATTTGTTAAATTGTGAGTAACACCCAGCCAGCTAGGCCCACAATGTTGTGAAAAGTTGCAGGTTGTTATAGACGGTATCTAAGCCAAGTATCCCAAAAGCTCACATCTTATGACTCAAGTACCTTGTTGAAGAGTCTAATACTTATCTTTCTCTAATGGGGTATGTCATTAGTGAATTAGTGGACTCACTAACAAACCTAAGTAATCATTGGAAAAAACAAATTAATGAACCATAGCGGAATAAATTTTAGATGGCAGTCACCCGTAGGAAGTTGAGCCAAGCTTTGCAGTCGGACACGAGCGTGGAGAGTGTGTTAGGCCAAATTTTGACAGCCATACAAGGACTAGCGCAGGCTTCAGATAATACCAGTTTTATGGTTCCGAAAATAGCGCAGCGATTACCGGGATGAGTAATAGGGAATAGAGCTCCAAATTCGGCTGCGAGTCCTAGTAGCGTCCCAAATGGGGATTAGAGGAGCGCCCAAGAGCGGTTAGGGATAGTTGACCCGGGCGAGCGAGGGAACTTCCAAAGCTGCCTGTAGTCCAACAACTAGTACTACCAGTTAGGGATGACAGTGATCGATACACTGTATAAAAATTTTGGAAGAACGGAGCTGAGGTATTCATTGGGGGGACTGATCCAATGAAGGAGGAGAGCTGGCTGGACATTACTGAGAAAGCATTTAGAGCTCTCTCTGTGCCTCATCGCCATAAAGTGAGGTTGGTGACATGCATGCTTTAGGAGAAGACTGAGTTCCATCAACGGTAGATTTCATTCATTCCTTGGGCGGAATTTGTAAGAGCTTTCAATGGACAATAATTTCCTGAGTCTCCTGTCCAGAAGAAAACACTGGAATTTGCCACTCCAACTCAGAGGGATGATTCAGTCCGAGAGTATGCAAAAATTTCTTGCAATTGTAGAGATTTACTCTTGGGAGTCTGGCAATTGCCCGGGCCAGAGCAGACAAATTTTTCTGGTGGTTGAAGCCAGAATTGAGGAGTCGGGTTTCTACGGTGCCAAGAGGCACTATAACCAAAGTGATTGAGGCAGCCACTTTTCATGAGTTTGTGTATGACTATGTCCGTCCACAGAAACATGGGAAGGGTACTATGCAGCATATGAATGCCCACCTTGGTAGTAGCAAAAACCCGTCTGTAGAACCCCAGCACCAGAACTATCAACGGAATGTCGATGGGAACCGCAAAAGGAAGTTTCAGGAGATTCCTTATCGACTATGTAAAAATTGTAACGAGATGTATTTAGGGCCTGCAGTGAGCCCCGTCGGTGCTACGACTACAGAAGGATGGGACACCTGCAAAACGAGTGTCATCAGCCCCTAAAGCAACAACAGAAGCAACCTGAAAAGAAGAAGACACCAGCTCCTAATTGCTACCAAGCTCCTGCAAAATCGGTGGACAAGGGGAAGGCGAACGAGGCATAGCAATCACCTGAGTGGAGTGATAGCCTCCCATATAATGGTTATGGCCGGGGTGTGTGAAGCACTGCCACTAGAGTTGGCAGTGAGAGCTTCCCCACAAATGGGGCGTAGCAATCACCTGAGTGCAGTGATAGCCTCCCCATAAAAAGGCTTCGGCCAGGTGGTACAAGGCACTGGCACTGGAGTGCAGTGATAACCTCCCCATAAAAAAGCTACGGCCGGGGTTTGTGAGGCACTGGCACTAGAATCGGTAGTGAGAGCTTCCCCACAAATGGGGCATAGCAATCACCTATGTGCAGTCATAGCTTCGCTACAAAAAGGCTATGGACGGGGTGTGCGAGGCACTGGCACTGGAGATGGTAGTCGTAGCCTCCCCACAAAAGGGCCACGGCCGGTGTGTGCAGATCACAGTGGATATCTCCTCCGCATTGTTTTGGAGTATAGCGGAATCTCTCCACCGAATGGACTTGACTTGTTTTATCTATTATACTACTTAGTGTTGTAATCAATAAAGTGGAATTGCCTCGCCAGGTGTGCAGATAAGAAATTAGGTGATTGACAACTAGAGCATGGACCAAAATAAATATGGGGCTCCCTTTTTTATTTCTTTGAGAAATATGTGTGGCTACTGGGAAATGGTCCAAGACTGTGGGATCTTTATATATGTTTTCGTTAGAAATGCTAGATATATTTGGTAAATTGTGAGTAACACCTAGCCAGCTAGGCCCACAATGTTGTGAGAAATGGCTGGTCGTTACAAGATATGAGTGTATGCAGTTGATTTTATTTTTTTCATGTTGTGACCGTAGAATTAGTTTAGGCCGAATAATGCATTAGCACGCATTAGATGGTCTTTAGGTGGGTTATTTGTTTTTCAGCATAGCATTTGGATGTTGTGTTGTTTTGTATGATTTTATAGGATTTTTCCCAATTTGTCTAGATTTTTCAGGAATTTATTCCGAGTTAGTTATTATTCTTGACTCGAGCCGGTGTCGAGTCAAGTCCTATTTACAACTTTGCCACTGCCCTATACTTCTCATCTCCCTCCCCAAACCCCGACATCTTCACGGCTGCCGCCCTTGACTTTTCCCACCGCCGCCGATGCCACCTCGCTGCCTATTGTCGCTGCCCAGCCCAGCCGTGCCATCGCCTTGCCCCCCGACCACGCCTTGCCACAGTCTAGCCGTCGCGACGCCGGAAATCACACTCAATTTGACGGCCGTTCCCGACTTGATTCCGCCGTTGTCTGCGCCGGACCACCGCCACCGTGACGTCGAAGCTCTCCCCTAGACTTCCCTATCTTTCCCCCTTACGTATCCCCGTCGAGGCCGTTCGTGGGTCTGATCGGAACGACCGACTGCCCCAACCGCACTCGACGCCGCCGTCGGTGGCCATCGCCGCCGCGGCTGCCCTTGTTGTCACCACCATTGGGTCAAGCTTGCCGAGACGGTGCTAACCCCTACCTCCGATTGCCCCACCGGAGCAATCGCTGGAAAACCATAGGAACTGCCGGAAAACCGCCAGCACAGTAGCCGGTCAACCGCCTGCTCGCCTTCACCGCCTTCGTCCGTCGGCACCGATTTCAGCGCCGATCGTGAGGTGGTTCTTCCTTCTTTTTTAAAAATTATTACATACATGTTGTGGTCATGGTAGCGTATTGAAATTAATTTTATTAATTTAATGATTTTGGTTTAATTAACTGTGAATTATGATAATCATGTGATGATTAGCGTAGATTGTGTTGCTTGATGTAAATGTTGGCTAATGAAATTGTTAGTAAACAATTGAATAGTTAATTAAATGCTTGTTAACTAGTTAATTTATGAATTTGCATGATTTAGGTTTTGCATGCTAGTATTAAGTTAAACGGGTTAAATTGAGTAAACCATTGTCACCAAATCATAATAGGTATACTTTGAGATTGGAATTAAAAGTGTTAGGTAATAAGTAACGTAGGAAATCATAAAATTATTAACTTGCTTGACAATTCGAGATTAAGTGTGATTGTTGGGATAATTGTCATGTTTGATTAGCTTCATATATGAATGTGGATATATTAGTTATATAGGCGTGCATCATATATGTATGGGCGTTAGTAAATAGTTACGTTCATGTAGGTTCATTGTAGGAGCTCACTATCTAGGTATGGGACTGCGCTTGGAGCTTTTGATAGGTCTGTTAGGACATGTTTTTCAGGTTTTATCGCTCTACTCTATCGGTGATTTGATTTATTGGTTGTAAAACGTGTCAGGTGGATGATTTATCGGACCCCACCTAACACGGGTCATCTGGTCGATTGTTTTTGGAATTAATAACCCTTGAGGATGAGATCCATCAGCTTGTTTTCAAAAATAAGATCCACCTCAAGTTGCCTTCGGGCCTATTATAATAAATCACGATCCAGCCCTATAAATAGTTTTATCGAGTTTTCAGTGAGACAAGAGAAGATGAGTCGACTTGCACGTGCCATGAGCGGATGCCATGCCAGTCAAAGTGGGCTCTGGATTAGTGCCAGCGGACTGTTCTATTACCATGGGATCCTGACAACTCCCGTTTGAGTTCCTCACACCCGAGGAACGTGGAGGTTTACAGGTACTATTTAGTACAGCACATGTTCGGACTTGTAGTTCAAAGGGTACTAAAGGCGACTGCCTGAGAGTGCTCGGCATTCGTGCTCAAGGCCTGGAGTATTATGGAGGTTTGAGAGGGCTTAGGATAAAGTTTTACGTGAGGTATTGAAAAAGAAGTGCCATGAGTGGGACAGTACTAGATAGATCAGGATGCTGTCGAGTCAGCTGCTCAACGGCTCCTTTGTAGTTGCTCTTATGAGACTTCTTGAGGAAGATATATGATTGTTTGATTTTCATGAGAGTTTGCTCTCATGTTCCAGTTTGATACTAATTTTTCTGGACCAGTGACACCCGTTGCTGACGTTTTTCTATTATATGTAGGTGTGGACGATGAATGGTGTACGCTGGCCTTGACGAAGGATTAGCGTTTGTATTGCACACATACCTGGCGCCGCGCCGACTTTTGCGTAAGAGGTGATGTGATTGGCTGTTGTATTAGATTTACATATTTGTGTATATATGCATGTTTTTGCGAGGCTTGTATGCCTTGATTAAGAAATGCTTGGAAATCTTCTAATGCCTAGGAATGATCACCTATGTTGAGTTGAAAATGAACAAAAACATGATAGCATGAATTGCAAGTGGGCGAGATGCCAATTACAATATGTGTGGATGATTTGAATCCTATTGCGATATAAATTATTGTTTTATATATATACTATATTGTGCTGTATTTTAACAGGTCGTACCCTTATTGCACTTTTAGGGAGACTCTGTCTGTTTTATTCCAGGTTTTTGAATTTTGTTGCTATTTTAATTATTTTTGTGTGTGATTATTATCATAACATTCACATAGTATCTTGTTAGGATTTTGCATCTCATTCATATATTGTTTGCACATTAGTGGCGTGCTCCATCTTGAGTCGTCGAGAGGGTTATGTCATAGCTGTCTAAGTTTTGGGTCAGCCAACTTAATCGGTTTACGAGTAGTTCGATCCTTTGTAACAGTTTTGGTCTGGGATGAGAGTAAACCGGATTGGGGTGTTACATATCATCTTTTTCCCTAACTTCATTGGGTTGAACTGGTTCTTGTAAAGTAATACCACTCCGGGTTGTTATAGCTTTGCAATGCTCTTGACCATCATTCCTTGGTTGTTCTGGTTGGCTAGGAAGAACACCCTTGGGTCGCTCACTAGGTTCCTTGTTTAATTGCACAATAACTTGTTGCATAAACTGTTGTTGTTGTTGTTGTTGTTGATTCTGCATAAATTGTTGCATAGTTTGTTGCATGGTTTGTTCCATAGTTTGTTGCATGGAATTGAACATTTGGATCAATCGGTTGTTGTTGTTGCTGAAAGAAAATGAAGGGGGTCGATAATGCTGTGATGGTGGTGCTGGATTATTGGGAACAGCAACTGATTGTGAAGACTTATTCCATGAAAAATTGGGGTTATTGCACCAGCCTGCATTGTAGGTATTGGAAAAGGGATTGTTTTTCATATTAAAGTTGCCTACATAGTTAACTTGATCTGTTGTACATTAACCTGTGGAATGTCCTTGTCCACACCATTCACACCTTGGCTCCACGGCCTTAACATGTCCCTGCATATTAAGATTTTGAACATGATTAGTTAAAGCACTAACCTGAGCAGATAAAGCAGTAAGTGCATCTAATTCTAAAACTCCGGTAGTCCTCCATGGGTGCATGGTCTTCTATTGGTTCTTGTGCTCTTCTTCCAGTGGCACGCAGGTTTCTCAAAGTCCTTTCAATCTTTGGATCACAAGAACACAAGGGTGACCGCACTAATCTATGAATAAACAAATGAAAACAAGGAAGAAGACAATGATATAGTATTTATTTTCCTTTTTTCTTTTTTTCTTTTTTAAAAAAATAATCAGACACTTAAATCTAAAAAGATAAGAAAACACTAAAAAATTCTAATCCTAAATTAACTTATAAAATTCAATCTCCCTGACAATTGCGCCAAAAACTTGTTAGAATATTTTCAATGATGTGCATGTATACACGGTCGAAACAAGTAATATAATGATAAATTCAAGTATCGTCCCACAGGAAGATGATTTCCTTAAATTAATTAAGGAACATAAAATGAATAAAAAAACAAAAATAACACACTTAACTAACTCTATGTAATAACTTTAAATTAAAAGAGAAGTTAAAGTGATAAAACTCATTCTAGAGTCGAATTTCCCTTAACATCACTTTAATCTTCATCAAATCTTCCACTTATCTTTTATTCCCTCAGATTATCGATCTAGGATAATTATATGACATGGTGGCTCCCGCTCCTTCATGCTTCTATTATTTTACCTCAATTTCTACGTCCCGGTGATAGTTGATTAATAAACAAAATAATGCATTAAGATTTGCCTTACAATCGGATACGGTGTTGTGTATCTTCCAACCACAACGACAAACAAGTCAAATGACTCGTCATATGATGAATTGTCAATGACTAATCTAATTAATTTCTCCCAAAATATAATTAAACCTTATGATCTAAGATATAGGCGATCAATCTATTCTTAGCATTTAGAACAAGATAATTCAAACGATCTGATTGAATAAAAGAGTAAGAGCTTGAAATAAATTCAATTAAATCATGTTAAGTTCCATTCTTCTCTAGAACGAAATAAAAGACTACTTCTATCTGTACACTCCGAAGCCAAGAGATGAGATATGATCAACAACAAATGACCACCCCTTTATATAGAAGTGGAGATACAAGAATTTGAAGAGAGTGTTCACAAATCGACGTAGTCTAATTAATTATAATATCCCTTCAAGTTTCCAACTGTTCGACTCCATTGAACACCATAAATTGTAGCCATTGGGTGGGGTTAAGTGTCATGACCATTCAATTCTAAAGCATAATTTATTAATCTTTTTCTACATTGAAACACCAAAATTAAACATATCTAATAAAATATTATTTAACTAAAAAAAATAAAGTAAAATATCACTTAATTAATAATGTCTATACCCGGGAAGTACAAAATCATATAAAAAACCTGGGTAAATATTGTATATTTTAAACACTTAACAATGGCTATGGGAAACTGTCTAAGACTGTGGGACGGTTATTTTGTATTTTAGAGAATAAATGACGGCTAGGGTTTGTGGAAGCACCCTTTCATCATAATTCCTTTAACCGGGTAATTGGGTAATTAACACGGTTCACTTAACCTTTTCACTCAACCTCTTAAATGGTATGGTTCACTTAATTAATGTGTTCGACTCGACTGATTCAACTAGAATCGTCCGATTAGAAATTACTTTTCAATTTAACTGGGTAATTCATACTTAACCAGCTAAAATTTTTTTTTTCCGGGTCTTTACAATCTCCCCAACTTAGAATTATTTCGTCCCCGAAATATCATAGCATAAATCAGATTTACACAGATTTTATGCTACAAAAAGGCTAGGATATTTTCTGGCCATTTCCTGTTCAGTCTCCCATGTCGCTTCTTCTGATCCCTGATTTCTCCATAATACCTTTACCAAAGGGATTTCCTTGCTACGGAGTGTCTTTGTTTCCCTTGCCAAGATTCGAATCGGTTTTTCCTCGTAGGTTAAATCCGATTGTAGCTCTAAATCTGCAAAATTTGTGATAATGTGATTCTCATCTCGTACATATTTCTTTAGCATTGACACATGAAAGACATTGTGTACACCATCAAGGCTTGGTGGTAATGCTAATCTATATGCACAACTTCCGATTCGATCCAAAATTGGAAATGGTCCTATGAATCTTGGCTTCAACTTCCCTGATGTTCTAAATCTGATCACTCCCTTTTTAGGTGAGGTCTTAAGGTAGACGAACTCCCCAACTTGGAATTCTAAGTCCTTCCTTCGAGTATCAGCATAACTTTTCTGCCGATCCTGAGCTGCCTTAAGCCTTTGCTGGATGAGTTGCACCTTTTCAGCTGCTTCTCTCACCATTTCTGGCCCGACTATAACCATCTCTGTAGATTCCAACCAGCATGATGGAGATCGACAAGGCCTACCGTATAAGGCTTCAAACGGTGCCATTCCTATACTGGCTTGGTAAGAGTTATTATAGGTGAATTCAGCCAAGGCTAAGTGTTTCTCCCAATCTCCTCCCCAATCGAGGATGCAAGCTCTCAACAAATCCTCCAAGGTTTGATTGGTCCTCTCACTTTGACCATCACTTTGGGGGTGATATGCTGTACTTAACTTGATTTGGGTCCCCATAGCTTTTTGGAAAACTTCCCAAAAATGTGACGTGAATAGGGGATCTCTGTCAGAGACTATCTCCTTCGGAATTCCATGCAGCCTGACAATGTTATTTATGTACAGTTCTGCTAAGTATTCCGCAGTCCTTGTTGATTTTGTGGGGATAAAATGAGCTGCCTTAGTCAAACGGTCCACAACTACCCATATAGAGTCATGTCTCTTCAAAGTCCTTGGGAGTTTAGTAATAAAATCACATGTGACACGCTCCCATTTCCAGGTAGGTATCTCTAAAGGTTGTAATAATCCACCGGGTAGTTGATGTTGGGCTTTGATCAATTGGCACGTCTGACACTTGGAAACAAAATCCACCACATCCCTCTTCATTCCAACCCACCAGTAGGTTCGTTTCAAGTCCTGGTACATCTTTGTAACACCAGGGTGTATTGAGAACCTTGAACGATGAGCTTCTTCCAGAATATCTCGTTTTAATGCATCATTGTTGGGTACACACAACCTCCCTCTAAATCTGATTACACTGTTGGAATCTGCTACAATGTTGGGAGTTTTGTCCAACATTTCATTCAGCTTCTCATCTTCCATTTGTGTTAGCTTAACTCGGTCCACCAATTCATTGGAGATAACCAGGTTCGCCAGTATTCCTGTCATTTGTTCCACCGGGTTAATAGCTACCACCTCAGCTGACATAGCCCAAAGTCTAGCTAGTTGTTGACCCTTGTCCATCTTGCCCTTCCGACTCAACGCGTCGGCCACAACGTTCGCTTTTCCCGGGTGGTATAAAATTTGGAAATCATAGTCCTTCAAGTATTCTATCCACCGTCTCTGTCGAAGGTTAAGGTCATTCTGGGTGAAGATATACTTCAAACTTTGATGGTCGGTGAAAACTTCGAACTGGGCCCCATACAAGTAGTGCCTCCAAATCTTTAGGGCAAAAACTACTGCTGCCAGTTCCAAGTCATAGGTCGCATAATTTTGCTCGTGAATCTTCAATTGGCGAGATGCGTAAGCCACCACCTTACCATCTTGCATAAGGACGCATCCTAAACCCAACCGAGACGCATCACTGAAGACTACGAATCCTTCATTACCATTTGGCAGGGTCAAGACTGGTGCAGTTGTTAGGAAATGACTTAGCCCATTACGTTGCACTTTGGGCCACGTCGTTATAAATGGTATCAGAGCCGACCTGGTTCCGTGTTAGATGGTGGGATGGACTAGGAACGTTGGCTAGGCTGTCGGTCACGGGCCAGAAAGGACGTGGGCTGGGGCTAGCAACGGGCCAAGAATAGGCATTTCGGGGACGAAATTTCCTGGGTGGATTGTGAGATCCCTCAACTTAGTCCCACATCTAATACCTACTGGGGGAAGATCTTGTTACTCAAAAGTAAGTAATTATGTCAAACATTTTTTATAAATAATAACATACATAAACATCCCACAGTCTTGGACCGTTTCCCAGCAGCCACACTTATTTCTCAATTTAAAAGAAAAGGAGTCCTCATATTTATTTTGCTCCATACTCTGGATGTCAATCACCTAATCTTGTATCTGCACACCTGCGGAGGCAATTCCGCATTAGTGATTACAACACTAAGTAGTATAATAGATAAAACAAAACAAGTACATTCCACTATTTCCTTATGTTTATTTTAATATGCGGTGGAGCGATTCCGCTATACTCCAAAACAATGCGGAGGAGGTATCTGCTGTGATCCGCACACCCCGGCCGTAGCCTTTTTATGGGGAGGCTACCACTACCGTCTCCAGTGCCAGTGCCTCGCACACCCCGGCCGTAGCCTTTTTGTGGGGTAGCTATCACTGCACTCGGGTGATTGCTATGCCCCATTTGTGGGGAAGCTCTCACTACCAATTCTAGTGCCAGTGCCTCGCACACCCCGGCCGTAGCCTTTTAATGGGGAGGCTACCACTGCACTCCAGTGCCAATGCCTTGCACACCCCGGCCGTAGCCTTTTTGTGGAGCGGCTATCACTGCACTCAGGTGATCGCTATGCCCCGTTTGTGGGGAAGCTCTCACTGCCAACTCTAGTGCCAGTGCCTCACAAACCACGGCCGTAGCCTTTTTATGGGGCGGCTATCACTGTACTCAGTGCCAGTGCCTCACACACCCCGGCCGTAGCCTTTTTATGGGGCGGCAATCACTGCACTCTAGTGCGATGGAGGAATCGTTGTGCCTCACTCACCCCGGCCGTAGCCTTTTTATGGGGCGGCTATCACTACTCCAAAACAATATCGATGCATTACATGATTCACACACATAACACGACCCAGTGTCGGACTGAGTCAATTCATTAACCCCGGTTGCACTTCGTGCATGGTGGTCGAATCTGGGCTCAGGCCGACCTAGGCTACCAACAAGGAAAATATGATGTTCTACCTATTATACGTACCTGATTTGTGATTACGTCTGACTGTGATCCGTGAACCCTAATACAGTAATGGGGAGGTCACCTGGGACATAGATGAGGGATGAAATACTCACACAGTAATGGGGAGGTCGCCTGGGACGGAGATGAGGGATGAAATACTCCCTCCTCCTGCATATATATACACTTCAACCATTCCCTCCATTAAATTCTCATACCCCATCATCCATTGGTATTTCCTAGGTTCAATGACCCCTTCATTAAATTCTCACACCCCATCATCCATTGGTATTTCCTAGGTTCAACGACCCTTTCATTAAATTCTCACACCCCATCATCCATTGGTATTTCCTAGGTTCAACGACCCCTTCATTAAATTCTCACACCCCATCATCCATTGGTATTTCCTAGGTTCAACGACCCCTTCTCCTTTTTTAAAGAATAAATGACGGCTAGGGTTTGTGGAAGCACCCTTTCATCATAATTCCTTTAACCGGGTAATTGGGTAATTAACACGGTTCACTTAACCTTTTCACTCAACCTCTTAAATGGTATGGTTCACTTAATTAATGTGTTCGACTCGACTGATTCAACTAGAATCGTCCGATTAGAAATTACTTTTCAATTTAACTGGGTAATTCATACTTAACCAGCTAAAAATTTTTTTTTCCGGGTCTTTACAACCGCCCCACAAAAAGGCTATAGCCGGGGTGTGCAAGGCATTGGCACTGGAGTGCAGTGATAGCTTCCCCATAAAAAGGCTACGGCCGGGGTGTGCGAGGCACTGGCACTAGAATTGGTAGTGAGAGCTTGCCCACAAACGGGGCATAGCAATCACCCGAGTACAGTGATGGCTACCCCACAAAAAGGCTACGGCCGGGGTGTGCGAGGCACTGGCACTGGAGACGGTAGTGGTAGCCTCCCCACAAAAAAGGCTACAGCCGGGGTGTGCGGATCACAGCCGATACCTCCTCCGCATTGTTTTGGAGTATAGCAGAATCGCTCCACCGCATATTAAAATAAACATAAGGAAATAGTGGAATGTACTTGTTTTGTTTTATCTATTATACTACTTTGTGTTGTAATCACTAACACGGAATTCCCTCCGCAGGTATGCAAATACGAGATTAGGTGATTGACATCTAGAGTATGGAGGAAAATAAATATGAGGACTCCTTTTTTTATTTAATTGAGAAATAAGTGTGGCTACTGGGAAACGGTCCAAGCCTATGGGATCTATATATATATTTTTGTTAAATAAAAAATGTTAGTCATATTTACTTAATTGTGAGTAACACCTGGCCAGCTAGGCCCACAATATCGTGAAAAATGGCGGGTCGTTACATTTATATTATATATTGCCAGACTTATTTGTTGTTTTTAAATTCATGTTCTGGAATATTATCGTTACATCAATTATATTTTTCAGTAACACCCGGTCCGGTTTGGTTAGGTCATTACAGGTGGTATCAGAGCCCGGTTTCCCACAAGCTCACATTTTATGACTCAAGTACCTTCTTGAAGAGTCCAATAATTATATTTTCCCATTGTATTGTGTTATTAATCAACAAATTTATTCGCAAATAAATTTAAGTCATAACTGAAAAAGAATATGTAAATGAACCATGATGGGAAAAATTTTTAATGTTTTAGATGGTAGGCACTCGTAGACAGTTGAACCAATCTACTCAGTCAACTTCGAACACTAAGAATGTATTGGACCAAATCCTTACGACCATACAGGGACTGGAACAGGCTTTAGAAAATACAAATTATGTGGTTCAAAATATTGTTTAGCAGGGAATGGAGCCTCAAACTGGCAGTGGGTCATAGAATCACCCTAGACAGTGGTTAGTGAAGTGCCCAAGGGCGGGCAGGGTTATGTGAAGACCCAAAAATAAAAATAATATATATATATATATAATAATAATAACGTTCGACGTGGGGGAATCGAACGTGGGGAAAAAAATTTCGTTAGCTGGTTAGGTATGAATTACCCGTTTATTGAGTAGTAGTTTCTAACCAGACGATTCTACTTGAATCGGTCAAGTCGACCACATTATTTATCCATCTAACCATTTAAGTGAATCATATCATGTACCCATTTAAGAGGTTAAGTGAAATGGTTAAGTGAACCGTATTGATCACCCAATTACCCAATTAACGGAATTGCGGTGAAAGGGTGTTTCCAGAAACCCTAGCCGTCATTTCATTCTTTGTAAAAGGAGAAGGGGAGGGCGTCTTCTACATCTTTCTCCTCCTTGGACAGATGTTGGCTTTCCTCCTTCGCTTGGGTAATTCCTTTTCCTTTCTTTTTCTTTTGTCGCATGCATACACATGTTGTATAAATCATAAACATGTTAAACATAAGAATAAAATGAGAAATCAACAAGGGAAGAAGAAAACCAGGAGGACGTCCTGCTGTTTTAGCAGCAGCAACAACACCATCCTCCATCCTTGTGAGTAGGGTTGACGTGCTGGAAGTATGGAGTGTTCCCAGCGGTGCCGCTGGCCGGACGGAGTCACCTTCGGTGGCCGAGTCAGACCATCGGGGAGAGATGTAAATCAGGAAGTGTAGGGAGACCAGGTTGGTGTTGATTGGGTGGTGTTGCTGGCCAGACGTGGATCCGCCATGGAAAGGGCAGACTGGTCGTCACTTGGGGTGGTGCTGGTCGTCACCTTGACGGGGCAGGACATGGTCGCCATGGCTGCTGGTCGGCCACCATGAATGGTGAAATTAAGGTCCCCATGTAGGGTGTAGTCTGAGTTCCATGAGACAGCAGCGGATAAAGGTTGGATCTTTGGTGTTTTTCCAATCAGATTAGTGGGGTAGATAGAAGATGGGGTGTGAGATTGGGTGGAAGGAAAAGAAGACGGGCTGGTCGGGTGCTCTTTATGTGGCTGACTAGAATAGTTGCCATGGGTCTGGCCGGGGTTGCTGTTTGGGTGACCAGGATGGGGTCACCAACGACTGGTTGAGGGTTGCCATGTGGTGGCCAATTTGGTGACGCTATAGCAGCAAATGGAGGCTGCCACATTACTGGTTGGTCGCCATGCATGGTGAAAATACCGGCTTTTGCTGGTTGATTACAATAAAGCTGGGGGTCGTTAAATGAATTGTTAAAGTGGGATGGCAACCAGGTCAATATAGGAGAACTCGATGCGGTTGAGTTAGAATATAAGGTAAATACAAAAGACTGAAGTATTGGATATGTTAATAATTGAATTATCAATTAGATAATGGGGATTTGGATGGAGATAATTAATAATTAATTATCATTAGAATTGCTGAAAATTTAATAAGAAATAAAGACTAACATGAACTAATTACATCATTTAAAATTTGTAACGACCCGCCATTTGTCACAACATTGTGGGCCTAGCTGGCAAGGTGTTACTCAAAATTTAAGCAAATATATCTAACATTTTTGTAAAGAAAAACATATAAAGATACCACAGTCTTCGACCGTTTCCTAGTAGCCACAATTATTTCTCAAATAATAAAAAAAGGAGTCCTCAAATTTATTTTACTCAATGCTCCGGTTGTCAATCACATAACTTGTATTTGCATACCTACGGAGGCAATTCTGTGTTAGTGATTACAACACTAAGTAGTATAATAGATAAAACAAAACAAGTACATTCCACTATTTCCTTGAGTTTATTTTAATATCCGGTGGAGCGATTCTGCAGTACTCCAAAACAATGCGGAGGAGGTATCCGATGTGAGCTTTAGCCCTTTTGTGGGGAGGCTACCACTACCGTCTCCAGTGCCAGTGCGTCACACACCCCGGCCGTAGCCTTTTTATGAGGAGGCTATCACTGCACTCAGGTGATTGCTATGCCCCGTTTGTGGGGAAAGCTCTCACTGCCAACTCTAGTGCCAGTGCCTCACACACCCCGGCCATAGCCTTTTTATGGGGCGGTTATCACTGCACTCCAGTGCCAGTGCCTTGCACACCCCGGCCATAGCCTTCTTATGGGGAGGCTGTCACTGTACTCCAGTGCGATGGAGGAATCGGTGTGGCTCACTCACCCCGGCTGTAGCCTTTTTATGTGGCGGCTATCACTACTCCAAAATAATGTCGATGCATTACACAACTTACACAGATACTACGACCCCGGTTGCACTTGGTGCATGATGGTTGAATCTGGGCTCAGGCCGACCTAGGCTACCAACAAGGAAAGTACGATGTGCTACATATTATACGTACCTGACTTGTGATTTCATCTAACTATGATCCGTTAACCCTAATCTGAATAAGGGCAGAAAATTATACATTAGTATAAATTTTTTTGCATGAACCTACATCCAACTACATGACTAATATACTATCAATTTTAAATGATGTAATTAGCTCATGTTAGTCTTTATTTCTTATTAAATTTTCAGCAATTCTAATGATAATTAATTATTAATTATCCCCATCCAAATCCCCATTATCTAATTGATAATTCAATTATTAACATATCCGATACTTTAGTCTTTTGTATTTACCTTATATTGTAACTTAACCACATCGAGTTCTCCTATATTGACCTGGTTGCCATCCCACTTTAACAATTCATTTAACGACCCCAAAGCTCCCAGCTTTATTGTAATCAACCAGTAAAAGCCGGTATTTTCACCATGCATGCTGACCAACCAATAATGTGGCGGCCTCCATTTGTTGCTATGGCGTCCCCAATTTGGCCACAACATGGCAACCCTCAACCACTCCTTGGTGACCCCATCCTGGCCACCCAAACAGCAACCCCGACCAGACCCATGGCGACTATTTTAGTCAGACACAAAAACAGCACCTGACCAGCCCGTCTTCTTTTCCTTCCACCCAATCTCAGACCCCATCTTTTACCTACCCCACTAATCTGATTGGAAAAACACCAAAGATCCAACCTTTATCCGCTGCTGTCTCATGGAACTCGGACTACACCCTACATGGGGACCTTAATTTCACCATTCATGGTGGCCGACTAGCAGCCATGGCGACCATGTCGTGCCCCATCAAGGTGACCACCAGCACCACCCCAAGTGACGACCAGTCTGCCCTTTTCCGTGGCGGATCCACGTCTGGCCAGCAACACCACCCAATCAACACCAAGCTGGTCTCCCTACACTTCCTGATTTACATCTCTCCCCGCCGGTCTGACTCGGCCACCCAAGGCGACTCCGGCCGGCCAGCAGCACCACTGGGAACACTCTCTGTGAAGACCCGGAAAAATATATATATATATATATCTATATATATAATTAATAATAATAATAACGTTCGATGGGGGGAATCGAACGTGGGGAAAAATTTTCGTTAGCTGGTTAGGTATGAATTACCTGGTTAATTAAGAAGTAATTTCTAACCGGACGATTCTACTTGAATTGGTCAAGTCGACCACATTATTTATCTATCTAACAATTTAAGTGACCCATACCATGTACCCATTGAAAAGGTTAAGTGAATTATTTATCTATTTAACCATTTAAGTGAATCATACCATGTGCCCGTTTAAGAGGTTAAGTGAATTGGTTAAGTGAACTGTATTGATTACCCAATTACCCAATTAAAGGAATTGCGGTAAAGGGTGTTTCCACAAACCCTAGCCGTCATTTCATTCTTTGTAAAAGGAGAAGGGGAGGGCGTCTTCTACATCTTTCTCCTCCTTGGACAGATGCTGGCTTTCCTCTTTCGCTCGGGAAATTCCTTTTCTTTTCTTTTTCTTTTGTTGCATGCATACACATGTTGCATAAATCATAAACATGTTAAACATAAGAATCAAATGAGAAATCAACAAGGGAAGAAGAAAACCAGGAGGACGTCCTGCTGTTTTAGCAGCAGCGACAACACCATCCTCCATCCTTGTGAGTAGGGTTGACGTCCTGGAACTAGGGAGTGTTCCCAGCGGTGCTGCTGGCTAGACAGTCTCGCCTTGGGTGGCCGAGTTAGACCGGTGGGGAGAGATGTAAATCAGGAAGTGTAGGGAGACCAGGTTGGTGTTGATTGGTTGGTGTTGCTGGCCAAATGTGGATCCGGCATGGAAAGGGCAGACTGGTCGTCACTTGGGGTGGTGCTGGTCGTCACCTTAATGGGGCAGGACATGGTCACCAGGGCTGCGGGTGGGCCACCATGAATGGAGAATTAAGGTCCCCATGTAGGGTGTAGTCCTAGTTCCATGAGACAGCAGAGAAAAGGCTGGATCTTTGGTGTTTTTCCAATCAGATTAGTGGGCTAGATAGAAGATTGGGTGTGAGATTGGGTGGAAGGAAAAGAAGACGGGCTGCGGGTGCTGTTTATGTGGTTGACTAGAATAGTCGCCATGGGTCTGGTCCGGGTTGCTGTTTGGGTGTCCAGGATGGGGTCACCAAGGACTGGTTGAGGGTTGCCATGTGGTGGCCAATTAGGTGACACTATAGCAGCAAATGGAGGCCACCACGTTACTGGTTGGTCGCTATGGATGGTGAAAATACCGGCTTTTGCTGGTTGATTACAATAAAGCTGAGGGTCGTTAAATGAATTGTTAAAGTGGGATGGCAACCAGGTCAATATAGGAGAACGCGATGCGGTTGAGTTAGAATATAAGGTAAACACAAAAGACTAAAGTATGGGATATGTTAATAATTGAATTATCAATTAGATAATGGGGATTTGGAAGGGATAACTAATAATTAATTATCATTAGAAGTGCTGAAAATTTAATAAGAAATAGAGACTAACATGAACTAAT
This sequence comes from Piper betle, assembly GCA_033002965.1. Lineage (NCBI taxonomy): Eukaryota > Viridiplantae > Streptophyta > Magnoliopsida > Piperales > Piperaceae > Piper > Piper betle. The sequence goes on along the minus strand of JAURVB010013471.1, from coordinate 836 downwards.
TACATCATTTAAAATTGATAGTATATTAGTCATGTAGGATCAGAGGAGCGCCCAAGAGCGGGTAGTCTGACAAGTGGTAATGCCAGATGGGGATGACAGTGATCGATACACAGTAGCAAAATTCTGGAAGAACGGGGCTGAGGTATTCTTGGAGGGCCTGATCCAATGAAGGTGGAGAGCTGGTTGGACATTACTGAAAAAGCATTTAGAGCTCTCTCTGTGCCATATCGCCATCAAGTGAGGTTGGTGACATGCATGCTTCAGGAGGAAGCATCCTATTGGTGGAAGTCCATGGAGAAGACTGCATTCCATTCCTTGGGCGGAATTTGTAAAAGCTTTCAATGGACAATATTTTCCTGAGTCAGTTGTCTAGAAGAAAGCACTGGAATTTGTCACTCTAACTCATAAGGATGATTCAGTCCGAGACTATGCAAAAAATTTCTTGCAATTTGAGAGATTTGCAGCTGGGAGTCTTGCAACTGCCAGGACCAGAGCAAACAAATTTTTTGGGGGTTGAAGCCCGAACTGAGGAGTAGGGTTGCTACGGCGCCAAGAGGCACTATACCTGAAGTGATTGAAGCAGCCACTACTCATGAGTTGGTGTACGACTATGTCCGTGCACAGAAACAAGGGAAGGCTACTATGCAACATAAGAATGTCAACCAGGGTAGTAGCAAAAACAGGTTTGCAGAACACCAGGCTTTTCTCAACTGTGAAGGGAGGAGAGTGTTGACTAAACCTTTTAATTGTGAGATGGAAGTCATTTTTCAAGGGTCATGGAATGATCCATCCTCTTGTATTGTGTCGGTTAGTGAGGCAACTGAGTGGTTTGGTGA